>MU224350.1:2214741-2249821 GCA_018584345.1 Thuja plicata | reverse complement strand
GTTCTGGATTGTTTTGGGGATCATTATTTGGTGGGGGAGGGTTATTATCTTCATTGTTGTCAGCCATGCCTGATTAAATAATATAAAAATATAAATTTCAAATTGATTTCATATATTATTAAAAAAAATCAATACAAAACCCCTTTTTTACCAAAAATACTACATTTAACATGAAAATGAAAAAATTAGTCCAAACATAGCAAGAATTTACTTACCGAATAAACTGTGGAGTCAAATTTGTTGTTGGAGCAATCAGGTACCTGAAAAATCATGTATATGATATATCTAGCCATTTTCCAAACCTAAAGCGTCGAGAGAAATGAGGAAAGTAGCTCGCAGGTTTTTGATTTATGCCACAGGTTTCAGGTACCCAAAAATATCATGTACCCAATTAGGCTTGTGCTTTGGTGTTAGGTTTTCCTAGGTGTACTGACACCTAGGCCTACTAAAAAGTTAACAAGTGCTTTCATGCACTTTTGGATGAGTGAAAAGTGGATTTTTTTCACATCACCACTTTTTTCGCCCCCATGATCTTGCACATACCCAGAAATCAAAAGGTATTTAGATCACTCGCAAACTTGTGAATATGGATACACCAATGATATTTGATGTTTGTGAGAGACATAGATACAAGTTTAAGAGACATCCTTGAAAATTTAATGAGGATGAGCATTTTCTCAAATGCCCTATGGATTTTTTCACGTAGAGGATATTATGGCTTATATCCATTGCAAGTATGAATCCTTAGGAGATTTTTAGATCTTCAAGGAAATGAAGGATATGATTAAAGAGGATGGAAAGTAAAAGGATGAGTTTTCTCATCTTGAGAATCTCAGCATAATGAAAATGACAGAATTACATGAGTTTGATGAACAATAATGGTTCAAAATCTTGTTGAGTAGAGTACATGAACAATTCATTTGGATTGGTGAGTTGCCTATGAAGATTTCTAGTGAGTTGATCCATGACATTACTGGTCTAGATAACTCTAGAGTCATCCCTGTTGTAGAGAAGAACACCAAGAAGTAGGTAGAAACCCTAACCTGCTTGAAATGGGATCAATAGGAAATGATAGTGGTTTACATCTTCCAACAAGATGTTAGAATAGTTGGGACAATTCTTGGATAAAAAATTCATTATAGCAGCCAACCTAACTCGGTTTCTACTGGTGTTCTAATTATGGCATACAACATGGTAAAGGAGAATTTCAAGCATAACCCATGTGAAGTTCTTGCACAATACTTCATGGAGAATGTGAAACAAATAAATAGAGATAGGACTAAGGAATTTAGATTTGGATCACTTTTGATGCATATGTATATACACATTATGCATAAGTTCCTAGGTATGCACCCTAGAGCTTGGAAAGATAATGAACCCACTAGTATACAAGTATCAAACAGATACAGAAGACATAATAGCACATGGGTAGATGGAGAACTATTTGCAATGATCAAAATCCTATAGAGAGATGCAATAGAGAATGAGGATACCAA
Source organism: Thuja plicata (assembly GCA_018584345.1). NCBI lineage: Eukaryota > Viridiplantae > Streptophyta > Pinopsida > Cupressales > Cupressaceae > Thuja > Thuja plicata. The sequence continues at coordinate 2,248,325 of MU224350.1, read as the reverse complement.
CGAAAATGGTAGATAAGTATAAGGAGACAATCTATTTCACGGTTGAAACTAATTATGTTTGTTTTGAGGTAGTTGACCTAAGGATTAAGTGGTGTTACCCTATAGGGTATGAAGTGAGTAAAGAAGTATTAACTATGCAGGTTGAGCATGTACTATCTTTAGAGTTAGATCCATCAGAGGAAATATGGGGTACATATGAGGAGAAATCCTCTAAGATCATAGAAGAACTGACAAGAACTTCTAAGAGACAGAAAATTGAAAATGTTGTAGACATTATAGCAGGTAAAGATGGAATTGCTAAAGAAGAGATGAAGGAGATAAGAAGGAAGATGATTGAAATAACATCTACATTGGAAAGCTCTTCCCCTATAGCTCTTCCACCTCTAGACACTTAGAAGACTTCTAATCCACCCTCTATTGTGGAAGAAGTACCTATGGAGACATCATAGACTGTGAAGGTTGCTAAAACCCCTGTGAAGAGAACAAGATCCTCTAAAAAAATTTCTCCACCCAAGAAATTAGATGTAGAGAAGGAAGAAGAGAAGAATAAATAAGCAGAAGAGAAGAAATCACAAAACAAACCTATGAGTAGAGAACTTTGGAAACCTAAATTGAAAATGATGGAGAAAAGAGTTGTGGACCAAAGAAAGTGAAATCAAGTAAGAAAATTTTATGAGAGATATGATTCTAATGATTAAATCCTTCTAGATTATATTATGATTAAGCACATGCTAGTCTTCAGAGAAAATTTTGTTAGAGATGGCTAGAAGCGTTCCTCAAGAGTTGTACGATAAAGTTGAAGTGAGGAAATAGTTAGCACAACAAGAAGATGATCAAATCAGGGTAAAAGCTATTGAAGAAATATTACTAGTGATATTATATGATTAGCATAAAATAATTATGAATGCATTGGAACCCCTGTTAAGAAATAATTCCAGGCTGGTCAAGATAATGGCAAGAAAGTATGATGAGGTAATTGAGGATACTCACAAGGCAATTGAAAAAAATCTAATGGAAGCTGAAACTCAGAAGCTCACACCTCCTATACCTAAGGCTACTAATCCTAAAAATATCCTAAGGGGAGGGTCCTCCAAGTCTTCAATAATCAACATTGATTCACCTAAGGATGGAGAGGATAATAGTCAGTTTGTTAGTACAATAAAGCAATCAAATTTCTTTGTTTCTGGTGTGCCTATGGTTTTGGACACGTCACTCGATACAAATGATCATTTTGAAGAAAACCCTGACATTGTGCCTGAGATTGATAAAGACAAGGTAAAATATACTGAAGAAGAGTCCTCTAAGAGTCAAGACCAAGCAAGCATTGTCGAGGTTGTGAAGGAACCAAAGAGTAACACTAGAGTAAAACAAGAAATAACGACACTTGTTTCTTTAACCTTATTGTTGGAAAGTGGAGAGAGAAAATTGAGTGCAAATGTGGAGAGTATGGATGAGGATGAGCTGATGAAGCTATCTTACATCGCATTCACACAAGTTAAGAAGAGATCAGAGCAGAAAAAATAGAAGAAGTCAAGGGTATTGGATCGGGCAGTTGATATTGTCAACAAACTCCTACCTATACCTCTTAATTTTCAAGGAAATGACATTGTAGAGAACTTGAACAAGGAATTTGATGATTTTGACATTCTCTTTGAATCCTTAGAGAAGATCACAAAAGAAAAAGTAGAACAGAAATACTCAGCAAAGAAGTTAGAGGAAGTATGCAAGTCTATTTCATGGGACTTGGGCATATTGGGAAAAACAATGTCTAAAGAAAAGAGTTGTGTGACACATGGAAGGAAGTTATACAGTTACTGTATAAACCCTATTAGACACCTTAAAAACATTGAGGAAGTTATAGCAAATGATAGATATACCTTAGATAAGATGATGCAAAGTTGTGAGACCGCCTCACACACTGTATTAGAGTTAGACAAAGAAGTGTCTAGACTATTGGACAAGTTGAGTGTGTTGGAGATAGAGAAAGGGAGAGTTATGGGAAGATTTAGTATGCTGAATATTTTGATTACTTCTAAGGCATAAATTCTTGAGATACATCTTTTAGACATGGAGAAGACAACAAAGGCTCTCACTAGGTACATGCCTACTGAGTTAAAGGGAGCAGAGATATCTTCTTTTTCACTGAATGGACTGATTCATGTGAGTAAGATATTGATAAATACTTTGACTGAGGAAGTAAAGATCTTGGAAAGATCTTTCCAAGATGTTCTTAAGATGGTCTAATTTGTTGGTAAGCTTTTGTATAAATTTTGTTATGTATTCTAAATTTTTATACACCTTTACCATTGATGTCAAAGGGGGAGAAGTAAAGATATGAAAAATGTACACTGGAAATATAAAGAAGATATAATTTGGAATATTAAATATGTAAAGGAGATAAACAAGTGTAATGTATATTGTTTTTGGTATTGACACTTAGTCATTTTTTACTAAGTGTTGCCATCAATGCCAATGTGAGAGATTGTTGGTAGTGGCTCATTTAGGAGTGTTCATGAACATATTAGGGTTGTCATTTATGGAAACACATCATTTATGGATGATCACTTAGAGTAAAATATAGTTTTAAAGTTAAGACTTGTAAAAATGACATTCCATAAAGTAGTTTATAGGGTATAGGAGTACAGTTTTGGGCAGCGAACATTGTATATGATGATTGAAGACATGTGAGATTAATGGAGCTTGACCTTCAGTTAAGGTCTCTTGAGTTTTGGATTTCAAAGATGAAATATACACATGTTTGAAGTCATGTGAAGATAGTGATACAATGTGATATAATATTTGAATGGTTGTGATGATTGAGGGAGTGTAACATGGAATCCAAATATACTATGTTGGATTTGGATTTTGTATTACCTATATTTTTGTAGCGTATGATCGCCAACTTTGTACTTACTTTTTGTATAAGTATTGGTTCCATTTTTTTATGCATTTGGGAGCCGACTAGGTATGTAATAAAATATATATATGAAGAGCTTTTGAGAAGCAAAGTATGGATGTAGTGTGAACAGATGAATGGATGCATTGTGATGTTAGAATCAGAAAGATGGTGACACAAGCTACCATTGGAACTAATTAAGTATAGTAGATGCTTGTTTGTGTTCATTTTGATAAAACATTATAACACAGACATATTTCTGATTGTATGAGCAGTGATCTCAGTGTATACCTTTAATAGAGTTGTGTATTCCCTTAACAGGGAAATGTACTAATGTAATACTCATCTCCTAATATGGATAGATCTCCTAATAGGGACATAATACTTTTAGTGCATTTTTGTGGGCACCATCCCCACTGGGGTTTCCCTTGGCCAGGGTTTCCTCAAGAACAAATTCATGGTGTTATGAGTTGTGTACTTTGTGTTTATGTTCTTTTCATTTTAGCAATTATTTAATTAAGTCAGAATTTAATAAGTTTAAGTTTAAAGTGTTGTAATATTGACTCATCCCCCCTCTCAGTATTACTTAATCCTAAAAGAGGCATTCTTTTTATGATCTCAACATTGTTAGCTATCACATTACTTGGGAGGATACAGAGAATCATTATGAAGCACTCCCTTCAGTATTGGTTGGACACATTAGTGGATTTTTAGTGCCAAATCATAGTGCACAAGTTTATTCTGTTGGGTGGAGAAACATTTTAGAGGATTTTTTACTGCATCCTCATCAAATGGCATGGGTTACCTATTTTCTTTCCCACCTTTACCATGATATGTATAATGTTGTGTATCAGTATGACCGATCTATGTATGTTGGCCTTATTCTATTACAGATCTGGGCTTGGGAGCATATCCTAGTCACTTAGCCTATAGTGGATAGATATCAGTTACAAGGAGATCCCTATGTGTATATGTATGGTGGTGACATTGTACAATGTCGACGGGGTGATCTTACATATTGGCAACGGGCTCTAGATGATCTTATTGTAGTAGTTTAGAGGCCCTATTTGAATTATGAGGAGTGGATTAGTGATGTCTGGGACATTCCTTTTGTCTGCACTAAGAGATGTCTGATTATTTGGATCTAGCATATTGTAGAGAGATACTTGGTTACTCATGTACTTCATCAATTTAGGATGGCACAATCGATGCCACAGGGTGTTGTTTCTTATGCAAGGACCAAAGATGAGGAGACCTAGTGGGGGCCTAGACTGCACTATGAGACAAAACTATAGGATCATCGGACTTTAGTTCATGTTTAGTGGGATTATGCTCCTGATATGATTGAATCTAGTATGACACAAGATTATTCCCAATATTTTTCACAACATCCATTTCCATGGCTAACTTATCTAGATGTGGTAGAACCTTCTTTAGTGGATCCTAGTGATGATGATGATGGGGATGATGGGGCTAGTGGAGGTGTAGAGAGGAGTGATAGAGCAGAGAGAGTATCAACTACCAAGGAGGATATGAGGGATAGATATTATGGTGGTAAGGGGTAGAGAGAATGAGAGTAGATATGAGGGTGGTACCCTAGAAGCTATTGGTGGAGGTGATACTGGTGTTGATGAAGATGGTAATGGTAGAAATGGTGGAAGTGGTGATCAGAGGAGAGTTAGGGTGAGGATCATTCTGATGAACTATAACTGATAGAATGTTTGAAGATGTTAGGTTGATGATCATGCAAGGCATTAAATCAATTAATGTATTGTATTGTCATTGATGTCAACTTGATATAATCTATATGGTCATGGACATACTACTAAAGACTTCAAAGAACTGATGAATTAAAGGAAATGCTATCAGTAATGCATATAAGTCAAGTATTCACAAAGTGACTATATACACTGATAGAGTGCACACTGACGGTCAGAGTAAAAGAGAAAAGTCACAGTGTTTCCCAATGAGCAAATGCACACCATTACCAATGAGCAAAGTCATAGTGTTGCCCGATGAGAAAAGCACAGTGTAACCCGAAGGACAGAATTATAGTGTTTCAGTAAATGAAAGACTGCTTATCAGTAAACATATAGAAGAAGGTTTTACAAAGCATTCTGACAAGTAGTAACTTGTTATAAGTATTTCAAGGCATTCATCTTGTAGGACTGAGTATAACTGAAAGCTTAAAAGTGGTAATAAGTTTTAAGGGTTGATTTAAGGATTAATTTTTGAGGCCACTGATTCAGCCTCCCCCCTCTTAGTTATTACTAAAAATTGGTATCAGAGCTTGTGTTCTTAGAAAGGAAGGTTTAAAGACCTAAGCTAAATATCACAAGATGAAAAGATGAGATGTGCCCAAGTTGAACAAAGATAACTTTGCTTCATGGCAGAGTAGAATAAGACTCCACTTATCAGGTATTGGAGATGATGATACTCAATACTTAGATACTGAATATGTGTTTCCCATAGGAGCACCCACAGTTAAACAAATCAGAGAGAAGCATGAGCACAAATGCATGATGATAGAGCTTTCTTCCTCACTCTTCGATGCTGAATTTGAAGATGTCAAAACCTGCAAGACTCCAAAGCAGATGTGGGACAAATTGATGCTTGTACATGGTGGTGACAAGAATGTTTTGAGAGCCAAGGAAGAAAGCCTTATAGGAAATTTTGATGATCTCAAAATGAAATAAGGTGAAAACATCACACAGTACAGCACAAGAATCAAAGAGGTAGTCAATGCTATTCGAGGAGTTGAAGGTGTACTAGAAGAAGATACAATGGTAATTAAAATTCTAAGAACCTTACTACCTACTTATGCTATTAGAGTATCTGCCATACAAGAAATGAGAGAAATAGAAAATATAAATGTTACTCTAGAAAGTTTGATTAGAAGACTGATTTCATTTGAGATGAATAATTTTTATAATAGTGTCTTACCAAACATAGAGTCTGCATTCAAATCTTCTTTGAGAATAAGTAAATAAAGTCATAAACACACTATGAGAAAATATAGTGATAGTAAAAGTGAAGAAGAAGATCTTGATGAAGTTGAAGCACTAATGGCTAGAAGAATGCAGAGAGGCAAAGGTAAATTACCACTTGTTTGTTTTAATTGTAAAGAGATTGGACACTTTGCTGCAAGATGTCCTAACAAAAGAAAAGATAATAGAAATAATAACAGGTCATTTGAAAATAAGTGCGATAGAGGTGATTAAAGAAGCAACCGACAATCAGAAAGAAGAGATACCTGAGACTAAAAGGACATAGGAAAGAAGGCCAGTTACCTAGCTAAATGCAAAGATGATGATACTGACACCAAATCTGATGAAGACATTGAGATGTTATTTGTGGCAGTAAAAGATGATTCAGATGATGATGAAGAAAGGTATGTAGAAGCTACAATCATATCTAAATTTAGTAAAAATGATGTCTAGATCATAGATAGTGGCTACATTCACCATATGACCAGTGACAAGAAAAGTTTGAGACTTTTGAATACTATAATGGTGGATCAGTAAGAATGGGTAATGACACAGCTTGTCCAGTTGAAGGTAGAGGAACTATAATGTTGAATAACCTGATAAAATATGAAAATGCTTATTGGGTGAAAGGATTGAATTATAATCTACTGAGTGTTTCTTAGTTCAGTAATTCAGGTCAGAGAGTAGAATTTGAAAATAAGAAGGCAATGATATTCAATGAATCAAGAAATTTGATTGGTACTAGTGAGTAGACAAAAGGTAACTTATTCTATCTGAATTATACTAACACCATTTTTTTAATGGCCATAAATGAAGATATATGGTTGTGGCACAAAAGATTATTTCATGTGAACTTTGACAACAAGAGAAAGATAAGCAGAAAGAGAAATGTCAAAGGCTTACCGATGATGACCAAGCCCGACAATATCATGTGTAAGAATTGTCAAAAAGGTAAGATGACAAAGTCTAGTTTCAAAAGCAAAACCCATACATCTTATGTCATTCTAGAATTAGTCCATACTAATTTATGTCAAACCATGAGGACAAAGAGTTATTATGGTGATAGATATTTTATTCTCTTTGTTGATGATTACTCTAGAATGATGACAGTAATGTTTCTAAAAGATAAATCTGGAGCATTTAAGATGTTTTAATGGTACAAAGCAATGGTAGAGAAACAAAGTGGTAAAGAATCAAAATGATTAAGATCAGATAGAGGAGGGGAGTTTATTTCAGATGAATACACTAACTTTTGTAATGAGCATAGAATCAAAAGACAAGTCTCTATATCGAGAACACCACAGCAAAATGGAATTGATGAAAGAAGGAACATATCCATAGTTGATTGTGCAATGACACTAATTATAGAGAAAGGCATCACCCAAATCTTCTGGAGGGAAGCTGTCAGTACTGTTGTTTACACATTAAACAGAGTACAATTGAAGAAGGACACCAAGAAGACACCTTATGAGCTATGGTATGGATACATACCCAATGTGAGTTATTTCAAAAATTTTGGTAGTTAATGTTATATCTTAAAATATAATAGAAATGGAAAACTTGACTCCAAGAGTGATGAAGGAATATTTCTAGGGTATTCCACCAAGAGAAAGGCTTATAAATGTCTCAATAAAGCCTCTAACAAAATTGTTGAAAGTGCAAATGTAAAGATAGATGAATTTGTAGAGAAAAATGAAAAGGAAAGCACAAAAGAACCAGAGGACTACAATAGGTTTGTTTACAATGAAGAACCTGACACTCTACCTAACCAAAAACATAGAGTTCCCAAGCAACAGATCATTTCACCCGAGCATCAGGCTGCAAATACCGACGATCAGGATATTGCTCAAAATGATGCACAAAGTGATGGAGAACAAAATGAAGGACAAAATGATGATCAAGATGATAGAAAAAGAGCTGAACCTATACTTTCTAGATATGTTAGAAGGAACCATCCATAGAACCAGATCATTGGAGATAGGAAGGCTGGTATGAGAACCAGAAGTAAGTCTCTAAATACAAGATGTCTTATTTGTAATTATGAGCCAAAATTTGTCAACGCTACACTAGATAATGATGAATGCATAAGTGCTATGAATGAAGAGATTGAGAAGATAGAGAAAAACAAGACATAGACACTTGTACCAAGACCAAATGACAAAAATGTCATTGGTACTAAATGGATATTCAGGAATAAACTGAATGAGAATGGAGAAGTCAACAAAAATAAAGCAAGACTAGTATACAAGGGGTATGCACAAGAAGAAGGGATTGACTATGGAGAGAACTTTGCACCCATTTCTAGGCTAGAAGGAGTGAGAATATTACTTTCTTATGCTGCATGTAAAGGATTCAAGGTATATCAAATGGATGTCAAGTCTTCTTTCCTAAGTGGAATACTTGAAGAAGAGGTATACATTGAACAACCAGAAGGGTTTGTTGATCCAGAAAATAGGGGCATGGTATGTAGAATACACAAAGCCCTGTATGGATTTAAACAAGCACCCTGAGCCTGGTATGAAAGAATTCATTCCTATCTAATAAGTATTGGATTTGTAAGGACTAGTGAAAATAGTAATCTTTATTTGAAGGAAGATATTGATGCTAACATTTTGATTGCTGAGATATTTGTTGATGACATCATATTTGGAGGCAATGATATGATATGAAAATCATTTATAAATGAAATGAGAAAAGAGTTTGAGATGTCTATTTTCAGAGAGATCAAGTTCTTTCTTGGTCTACATATCATGCAAGAAGATGATGGTATTTTCATTACACAATCCAAATACATCAAGGAAGTGCTGAAGATATTCAAGATGGAAGAGTCCAAACCAGTTGGAACACTGGTGGCAACTAGAGGTAAGCTAACAAAGGAGGACAAGTCAACAGAGGTAAATCAGACTTTGTACAAATCAATGATTAGAAAACTCATGTATGTTGTACATACTAGACCAGATATTGGACATGTAGTAGGAATAGTTGCAAGATTTTCTACTAATCCAAGGGAATCACATATGACTGATGTGAAAATAATCCTAAGATATCTGAAGAATACTGAGGAATATGGCTTATGGTATAAATGAGAAGGCAAATTTGAACTTAAGGTCTTTACCGACACTTATTGGGCTGGAAATATTGATGACCGAAAGAGCACAACTGGAGGAGCATTCTTTATGGGTGACACACTTGTCACATGGATCAACAAGAAGCGAGGATGCATCTCTCAGTCTACTGTAGAAGCAGAGTATGTTGTTGCTTCTACAAAATACTCAAATATTGCATAGGTCAAATAGTTACTGGAAGGTATGCATATGAAAATTCTTGAACCAGTAATTATCTATTGTGATAATACAAGTGCAATAAACATTTCCAAGAATCCAGTCATGCATGCTAAAACAAAGCATATTTCCATCAAGTATCAATATCTAAGAGAACAAGTTCAAGAAAAGGGGGTGATACTTGAGTATGTGCAATCAAAGGAACAATTAGCTGATATCTTCACTAAGCCACTACCCAAGGATGCATTTGAGTACTTGAGAAAGAGACTAGGGGTGAGACCCTTGTCTTCTGGTTAGTAAGATGACTAGAAGGCTGCATCAGCCTACATATTATTAGAATATCATTCATGTTGATACAAGAAGAGAGATGGACTTCAAAGATAAATCTATACACAACAAGGTAATTATCCACTCCAAGCACCAAAGTTATCGTATTGTCGATGGATAGAGAAATTCAAGGAGTATATTATGGATAGAATGGATTTGTTTGGCATTACTGTCAAAAATAATTGTTTGGAATTGCTGTCAAAGGGAGAGATTATATCCATTATCACTTCTTATCCCCTAAGGGAGAGATATTATCACTTCAGGGAGAGATTATATCCATAGAAGAGTTTATACATCAAGGAGAATTATCCAAAGGGAGAGATGTAACAGGAAAGGGAGAGTACATACAAAGAGAAACAATTGCTGACAAGAGACATCAAAAGAAAAAAGAACAGTCAAAGGGAGAGAGTTTTTAATAGAAGGAGAACACATCACATCAAAGAAAGAAAGATTATACATCCATCCATTGAAAGGATTGAAGACAAAAAGAAAGCTGCAAGAATCAAATCAAAGTTATATGAACTTACCGATGACTGGATATTTGTATGAGTTATAGTACATAAGATTGGTAGTTTGATGAGCTTCAAATGTTATATTTCATATTATATTAGTAATAATATAGTGTGTTTCCATCAATGCCAAAGGGAGAGATTGATGAAGTATAACTGATTGAATATTTGAAGATGTTAAGTTGATGATCATGCAAGGCATTAAATTAGTTAATGTATAGTATTGTCATTGATGTCAACTTGATATAATCTATATGGTCATGGACATTCTGCCAAAGACTTCAAAGAACTGATGAATCAAAGGCTATGATATCAGTAATGCATATAAGTCAAGTATTCACAAAGTGACTGTATACACTGACGGAGTGCACACCGACGATCAGAGTAAAGAGAAAAGTCACAGTGTTGCCCAACAAGCAAATGCACAGCATTACCGACAAGCAAAGTGACAGTGTTTCCTGACGAGAAAAGCATAGTGTAACCTAATGGATAGAATCACAGTGTTTCCCAATGGAAAAGACTAGGATGGAGATCCCAATAACAATTGAAGTTTCACTGACAAAATAGTCAGTTATCACTGATGACTAACTGAAGTGATGACCCATAGAACAAAGAGTTCATAAACAACAAAATGCTTAGCTGTCAAGAGCTATAAATAGACTTAAATGATACTTATCATTATTTTAATTGACCAAATAAAGCTGAGGATAAGTAATGGATTTAAAGCTGCTTTGTCTAGTTGGTAAGAAGATCTCTTTGAGATAAAATTGGAGCTTACTTTAAATCTAATTGGCAAGAATTATGGATCATGACAAGAGTCAAGAAAGCTAAGAAACAATGAAACATGTCTATAAAGAGACAAACCCAATTCATTACAAATTGAGTGGGGTGAAGAGAAAAGAGGGAAGATGCTAAAGAGATTCTGAAGGAGAAGAAAGTCTTCATTCAGTCCTAATCAACAAGCTAAGGAAAGAACTAGATTCTGCAGACACTGATGAACAGTGAGACAACATCACAAAGTAGAACAGTGTGGAGCAAAGGTATAGAATTGATTATATTGATCAAAGAGGTAATGCACTTACAATAGATTTGAAAATCTGCAATTCAAGTTGTATGTGTGAACATATCATTTAATCTTTCAGTTTAACCATTGAAGCATCAAGTCTCTTAACTGAAAAAGACTTAAAAGTCTTTTGTAATTGAGATACATCCCAAGGAGTATCAAAAATTTTGATCATAGAAAGTAGCATTGGATATGCCTGATACCTATTGACAGGCAAAGTGAGTGTTTGATCAAGGATGGTAGCATTAGATGCCAGATACTAGGTGACAAACTATCTTTTAAATCCTCTAACTAACAGTGTATTTGTAACCTTTGACAGGGTTGGCTCTTAACTGAGCTCACTTCAGAAGAGTGAAAATTTGGGGTACCGGTCCCTTTGTTTTTTACCCTAACAAGGTTTCCACATTAAAAATCCATGTGTTATGTGTTTATGTTTCATTACTTTACTATTTTACATTTCACATATGCAATTCTATATTGATCGGTATACTCTAGCTATTTATTGTGTTTCGGTAAATGAAAGACTGCTTATCAGTAAACATACAGAAGAAGGTTTTACAAAGCATTCCAAAAAGTAATAAATTGTTATAAGTATTTCAAGGCATTCATCTTGTAGGACTGAGTATAACTGAAAGCTTAAAAGTGGTAATAAGTTTTAAGGGTTGATTTAAGGATTAATTTTTTAGGCCACTAATTCACCCCCCCCCCTCTCTATTATTACTAACACATTCCACCATTTTATCCTTCTCAAACAAGTCCTTTACAACCTACTTCTTCTCAGCCATAGCAGCCTTCTTCATCATATGCTCTTATGACTGCTTTAGTTCCTTCTATTACATAGGTTCCTCCTACATCACATGTTCCTTCTATATTACAAATTCCTTCCCTTTAGAGAGGTGCTTAGGTTCCTCCCTGACAAAGAGGTACACAGACAGGTCCTTCTGGTACACTGGTTCCTCCTCTTTAGAGAGGTATATAGGCAAGTCCTCCTTAGGGAGTTATAGGATATGTCACCATTATTTCTTGGCTATGCAGAGAGAGGGGTGAGTTATAGACCTATATATCTATACAGGATGCATAGATGGCTATGCTAAGAGGTGTGAAATATAGAGTTATTGGGGAGTGATACATAGCCTCATTTGATGGAGACTATCATAGAGGTAGGCTTTCATATTACCAGGCTTTGTATTTCAATGTTGTTCTTGATCTTGTTGTACATGCTCCACCATACTCCTAGAATCCAACTCATTTAAATGTACCACCTTGAGCTCCTCCTAGATATGCTCCTCCATAGGGTCGACCTAGAACAAATACACATAGTTAGGCTTGATGTGCCTCTTTGTTGTTTTTATTGGCATGTCTCAAAGACTTGATGTATTTTTTATCATGATATAATTTATGATACTCTGATGATGACATTTAATGTTTCTAATGACCTCTTTATAGATACATGGAAGTTTATGATATATGCTCTTATTTTGATCTCATTGTATCTTTATGATTGAAATTTATGATTATAGATGAGATTTAGTATTTATACTCTTATGATTCTATGTGATGTTTTTATGATTCTTTACATCATGATGGATATGCACATCTTTTACACTTGATGATATGGATGCATTATGCAAATGGATGGATTTTTTATGCAAATGTATGGATGCATTATTTCTTCTTATGCTTATGTGGATACCTTTATGATTTAATGTCACTATATCTTCTCTTTTTATATATGTTGATGAAATGTGGGCGAATATATGGATAAATGCTCTTTCATGATCTTATGTAGGAAACTAACAGTGTTATATTTATGTTAGTGATTAAGATACTCAATCGTATCAAAGCTATTACTTCTATCTTATTGATGTAAATTATATTCTCCATCAAGGAAATGTTTGTGATATCAGCTCTTATGAAATGAATGCAAAACCCTCAATGATATGCAACTTCCATCTTTATCTTTATGTTGTGCTAAATTTCATCATCAAGCTTTTATTGTGATTTAATACAATTGACACTAGTACACAGTTGACCATGTTGATATGAATATCATCTTCCTCAAATTTTGAAACATGTACAATCATCACTAGCCTACAATCAACCATGATAATATGAATACTTATTTTATTATTTTTGAAAATCAGTACAACCATCACTGGTATTTGTGTTGACCATGAGATTATGAATACTGATATCTTTGGATTTTATATTGCAATGTGATACAAGCATCAAGATATAACAGATCGTGATGTCCTAAGTATCAGTTGCATGAAAAGACAAGGAATGATTATTCCAACCTCCATCTAGGGTTCAAATAATCAGAGTCAAGGTATGTGAAGCTTTTCCACCTTAATGTGGAGGCTCTTATCACAAACACCTACATTATTTGTCCTTCAACTTCATTGGAACATAACACCCCACAGGCAATAAACAAGGAAAATATCATATTCCTTCCTCGATCCTCTAATACAGTGACTCATGGAATTTCTTAGTAAATATGATAATCATCAATCGATTATCTAAATAGACAAGGGGAATATTCCACTTTCTATCTGATATAGATATTTTTTGAGGCCTTAGAGTCTGATCCTTTCATCTAGCAACATGATTGTTTAAAATTTTTCATCATAGACCTCACCAAATATCTGCTCGGAAGACATCATTGGGATACGTTCCACAAGAAGAAATAAAAGAAAAATAGCATACTCCATGGCCTTGTTCTTCTAGAATTTGAGCATCATTGAGTCACTCAAGAGGTATGATAAGTGAAAACCAATATAAACAAACAGAAATCAAAGAAAATATTATAACTTCTACTTTGCTTCTCTAGTACTTGTGACATCATTGATTTACTTAGAAGTCAAGACCCTTATAATCAAATCCATAATAGTTCCCATTTTTGTATACAAGTCTGTTGATTGATGATATTGATAAATTGGATCAATTTATGAAAGATGAGTGTTTACAAACACTTTTGTTTGATAAATGATATTGAGAAACATTGTTGTCTGAGTAGTGGTGTTGAGAAACACCATCGTTTGATCAATGATGATGAATTTCCCCCATTCTTAACAAATTATTTCATTTATAGAGATAAGACCTTACTTCAAGCCATGGTGACTAGCAATGGAAATAACAAGAGACAATATTTGGATCATATGTACAAGCTCTAGCAAGCGAGTATCATTGCATGCTAAAGGTTTAAAGAGATCGTTGATAGACTAAGCATCTAGCTTACAAATGACATCTATTTATGAAGTTTTCACCACTTTTGGAATTGCTATTTTTCCTAACAAGGTGCATGTTTACTAGATTTACACCAAGCCACTTTTCCTCTATATGATTTTTTGTACTTTTTCAATTTTTCACTTTTTTTGCTACCAAGGTGCATGTTTGCCAGGTTTTCACCAAGATAATTATTTTCTTTTTGTTTTTATATTTTGATTTTCTTGATGTTGTCCAAGTGCTTGTTTGCCAATTTTTCACCTAGACAACCATTTTTTAAATAATTTTTCCACTTTTTAGGATTTTTTTCATCCTCAATTTTTGCTATTTTTTCCAATTTCTTCAGGACATTTTCTGTTGTATAGTTGTTACTTATGAGAATTTATGCATAGAACCTTTTCAAATAAATATTATTGATTGGATCAGGAAATACATCTCCTTCTATTGTAGCCAACTGATAATCCCTAGATACAAATGTTATTGTAATGATAAAATATCTAACCAGTTTGGTTCAAATTTACCTTTCTTTTCCTAATTTTTTTGTGTTCTTGGGATTTCTCTGAGCACAAGATCTCCCACTTGAAACTTTTGAGGTTTGACCTTCTTGTTGTATTATTTTTCCATTCTCTTCTGATAGCCTTGTAGATGTTTAAAAGCTTCTTGATGCCTTTCAACAAGCACTTCAAGTTCTTGTAACCTAGAGACTTTGTAGTCTTTATCTATGATTAACCCTCCAAGTGTCACTCTTATAGATGGTATTTCTACTTAAATGTGTAGAACTTCTTATGAACCATAAACCAGAGAATAGGGAGTGGCTCCCATTGGTCTTATACTACTTGTGTGATAGTCCCATAGAGTAGGATTTATTTGTACATGATAGTATTTTCCATAGTCATTGACTGTGTTGATTATAATTTAAAAAAAAAAATTGTTGATGGCCTCAGCTTGATCATTTCCCTGAGGATAATAGATAGAAGAGAAGTGTTGAGTAATATGAAACCTATCACAGAGTTTTGTTACATCTTTTTTCTTGAATTGTTTTCCATTATCTATCACTATTGATGAGGGAATACCATATCTACAGATAATATAGTTAAGGATGAATATTGAGATTTTTTTTCCTGTGGCGGTGATCAGTGGTATAGCTTCAACCCACTTCATAAATTATTTTGTCGTTGTGATAATGAACTTATGTCGATTGGAAGAAGATGGGTGAATTTGATCAATCAAATCAAAGGCCCACTGCTGAAAAGGCTAGTGTCTAATGAAAGGTAACAATTCTCTTGTTGGGGACTATATGTGATTATCATGGATCTCAAATTTCTTGCATGATTTCATGAATTTGATGGCATCTTTCTCCATTGTGTGCCAATAATATCCAATCTGTAAGATTTTCTTAGCTAGAGTAAGGTCATTCAAATGTGATCCACAAATACCTTTGTGGACTTCTTGTAAAGCATTGTTTGATTCTTCAAGTTCTAAGAATCTTGGTAAAGTACCATCCAATCCTCATTGATACAAATCATCAGGTATGATTACATTCTTGGAGGCTTGACGACTAAGGTTTCATTTTGTTTTTTTGGATAAACTATCAGGTAAATTATTGGTCTTAAGGTAGTCAAAGATTTATCCATTGTGAGGAGAATCATGACTCACAATTTTGCAAATGAGTTTGGAGTTAGGACACTCATACGAAGGATAAGGTAACTCTTCCACCAAGAATTCATAATGTGCTTGATTTTCTAACAGTTGTAAACAGGATTTTAAGGTGGCCATGGCATCTATCACTTGATTGTTTGCATTAGGAATCTACTCAAATATTATACATATGAAGTACTTTTTCAAATCATCCACCATGTTTTTATATGGCACTAGCTTGTCATCCTTGGTTTGGTACTCGTTATTGATTTGATTTATTATCAACTAGGAATCACCTTAGATAAGTATGTTGGAGAATTGTATGTTGGAGATTTGTTTATGTGTAGTTGATCGATTGTCTATTTGTCATTGATGGCAACATATAATATACAATAGTGTTATGTATGTACTTATCAAAATGATGGTATCAAGCCTTGCACAGTTAGATACATGTTGTAGACATTCCTTGGTTACTATATTCATACACGTAGGTCTAGATATGATGTTTCAGTCAAGTTGTGTAATTCTGTTATTGGCAGTTACAGTTCTGGAAGAGTATCTATTCAAAGCTAATGTATTTAACATGTTTCTTGAGTTGCCCTATCTTCAAGATATGTGTGTGTATATTCATTATTAGTTATGAGTTTATGATAGTTATCTAAAGGCACCAAACATGTTTCAAGAAGATTGCAAAGTTAGAGTTAATTTGGTGAAGCTGACTTAGTGAAGCGTCGCGTCTATTCAGTTTGTGTTGCGTGGAATTAATATTGTTTACGTGCTTAGTAAATTTGATAAGGATGTTATGAAGAGTTGTCTTACAGGTCCCATGATCTCATACTTTAAGGAAGATACTTATAGAAAGTCATTTGTGATACACCAAGTGTGAATGATACGAAAAGAGACAGAAAATGTACAAAGTAGAATATCAGTTGTGGTTCATTCATCAAAAGTCTATGTGAAGAAGCAGTAGAAGATTATAATACATTGGAACTGATCAAGATAGCAGCTCTACTCTACATTTCATCATCAGATATAGTGCATATCTATTCTACAGAAGGTTGTAGCCTTCATCATTGAAGCAGTGAGTCCTCACCCCTAACAGGGTTATTTGTAAAAGACTCCTAATAGGGTTAGACCATTAACCAAGTCACTATACTTATTTATTTGTAAAGAACAACTCCTAATAGGGTTGCAAGATCTTCTAACAAGGATTACTACAAACAAGTATAGTTCATTGTGGGTGCTAATTCCCACTGGGGTTTTTACCATTTGGTTTCCCCGTAATCAAATTGTGTGTTGTGTAATATGTTATCTGAATGAGCATTTACTTTATTGTATTCTGAAGTTAACAAGAGAAAATAATTAAAGTTACTAATAATTGAAAGTACAAAGTAATTTAGTGATCCTCCATTCTAATGTCATCTTCAAACCATTAACTAATGCTTTATATTATATGATATTGTTGGTACATGGGAACACAATTTTGTATGCTTTGGGTATTGTATATCCTTGCGGT
This sequence comes from Thuja plicata, assembly GCA_018584345.1. Lineage (NCBI taxonomy): Eukaryota > Viridiplantae > Streptophyta > Pinopsida > Cupressales > Cupressaceae > Thuja > Thuja plicata. Next base: position 2,230,883 of record MU224350.1, on the reverse strand, counting down.
GAAATGAACAATATACCAATGCTAGATGATTTTTGAGTAAAAGAACCATCAAAATACATCTTCTATGAGTGTTTTGTGTTGAGAAAAAATGATTCATCATAAAATTATACTATTATAGGACTTTCTCCTGGTAAGGGTCCTCGACTAGCTGGTCTGCAATAACCTTCGCTTTAATGTCTTTTATTTCCACATATTCAATATCCAATTCACTAAGGATCATCACCCATTTAGTCAATCTCCATGTTATCATTGCTTTGTTGAGGAGATATATCAAGGGATCAATCTTGGAAGGCCAACTTGATTGAATGCGCTAGCATGTAATGTCTTAGATTCTATGATGCAAACACAATTGCAAGGAAAACTTTATCAATGACCATGTAATTAAGTTCATATTATACCAGTGTTTTTTTGATGTAATATATTGCTCTTTACTTTTCATTTGCATCTTGTTGTGCTAAAAGTGCCCCCAATGAGGTGTTGGCTGCTGAGATATATAGCAATAATGGCTTTCTTGGTATAGTAGCCATTAGAAATCATGGATTTTATAAATATTGTTTGAGATTATTAAATGAGATGTCACATGTTTCATCCCATTGGTAGGTGATTCCTTTATGCATAATTTTGGTAAATCGTTATGCTTTGTCATTTATTTGAGCAATAAACCTTGAGATTGACTATATCTTGCCTTGTAATGACTGCACTTGACTGATATTCTTGAGTGGTTTCATCTCCATGATTTATTTTACCTTTTTAGGATCTACCTCAATTCCTTTGGCAGAGACTATGTACCCTAATAGATTTTTGGAAGTAACCATGAATGCACACTTCTTTGGGTTCAACCTGAGCTTAATGTGTTCCATCCTATCCAAAATCTTAGTTGAATCCTCTAGATGTTCCTTTCAGTTGTGAGACTTTCCTAGGGTGTCATCGACATAATATTCCATATTTTTATGCATCATGTCATGAAATATTATTTTCATCACTCTTAATATGTTTCCCTAGCATTCTTTAGTCTAAAGGGTATTGTGTACCAATAAAAAGTACCCCAAGGATAGGTAAAAGTTAAATTTTCTTAATCTTTAGGAGCAATTTTAATCTAATTATAACCTGATAAAAAATCTATTAGTGATAAAATCTCATATCCTATTGTGAGATCCACAATGACATCTATATTTGGTAGTGGAAAACCATCTTTAGGACACACTTTATTTACATCTCGGAAGTTTGTACAACATTTGATGGAATTATCTAGTTTAGATATTGGAACTATATTAGATATCCACTTAGCATATGTAAATGCTCTAATAAATTCTTCTTTCAATAGTTTTTCCAGTTCTACTTTAACTAAGAGTGCGCTATGAGGATGCATTTTCCTAAGTTTTTTTTTACTAGCTTCACTCCTGGAGCTATGGAAAAATGATGCATGATTAGATCAGGATCTAGTCCTAGAATATCTGAGTAGGACCAATAAAAATTTATCTCTCTTTGAAGAATTATGTGAACTCTTTTTTCTCATCCCCGGATAATGACTAAGCAATGTGTATGATTTGTGGTGTTTCCTCTGTACCAGATTGATTTTTTGTGTAGGTTCTATGAGCACCAGAGATCGTTCCTGAAGGTGTTCTAGAAGAATATCAAGTTTTCCATCCTCTAGCACCTCTGTGATATTTTCACTATTGGATTATCCTTTATTTTTATTTTTTTTTCAAATCTAAGACTGCCATAATATGGTTTTCACCCTCAGATATTTGATTTCTTTTCTTTTTACTTTTGTGAATAGGAAACTTGATATTTTCCACTATCGGCTACACGTTAGATTCACTTGTGGAATGATTTAAGGGTTCTATCGCGTTAAGGTAACAAGATATAGCATAGTCATTATAAAAAATAGGTATATCCATAGGTTTAGATAAGGTCCATTCAACAAGTTTAGGCTGAACTAGTTGTAAGGTATCATTAGCGTCAGTTTCAAATGTCTCTAAAGTCATGATGAAATTATATTCATAGCTTTTGAAAGTATCTACGCGGTCTATAATAGCACTTTCCTAAAGATTTCTTAGATCAAAAAGAATATCACTATTCTCACATGAGTCATCTACAATATTTTGTGAATCAAATTCGAACAATCTTACACCTGAACTTTGTCCCTCTTTGAATTAGAATGTGTATTTATGGATTACATCTATTTCAATGTCGATTGTAGCATCAAAAAATGATTCCTATTTATATTCATTTGAGCTTGTCTCAGCATAAAGTGGTAAATCTAGAACATGAGTAATTATTACTAGATGCCCCCAATGAGAATGTATTTCTTTTTTTTCACTCTCATATCCTTGATAAAATTCATATTCATGGGAGTCAGTTTGACTATCCTCTAATCTATTAAAAAAATGAGCAATAGTCATGGTGCTTCTTCTTCAGTTGGACTAACCTCAAGTTCATGAATTTTTAGTTGATATGTTGGTGTTTCTTCTCAATGTGGAGTATTTATTTCTCCCTATAAGGATAACAATCTTTCATTTTCATGGGTTCATAATCCACTTCCTCATTGAAGTCATCCCTCTCTTCTATTTGTTGTGTTATCTCTTTAGATGACTGTTGTAGTAATACTAAGTTTTTTTTATGTGAAATCCCTCTTAATTGTTGGGGGATGTAGAGTTCTCCTTGATAAGTAGATTTTTCTCCTTGTATATGTAACAATCATTCAATGAAAAGGGAACAATTTCAGCTTCTTCCTTTAATTCATTTTGTCTTTGGGATTCCTAAAATTCATGTGGATGGCTCTACAAGACCTTCCTTATTCTTTCCAAGGGGTCCTTGTCCTTGATATCTCATTTATTGTATTATATGGAAACCACATCCATATTGTTGAGTTGGAATCTGAATATGTTTAACCTCTTGATGAGACTCAAATTTTTCTTTATATAGAAACCTTAATACGTCATTGTCCTCATTTTCCTATTCCACTATTTTTCATCTTACAAAGGTTCCATTATAGATAGTTTGTGCTTTAGGATTTTCACACATTATAGAAGATGAAGGTTTTCCTTGTGATCTTGGTGAAAGAGGTAATGTTGTTATGGAAAGTAGTTCATCTATCTTGTATTCACAAATCCCGTTGTCTTACAATTTCAATTTCTTTTCAAATTCTCTCAATATGGATGATGCTGAAATTTCTAGTTTTTGTTCATTCAAAGCCTCTCTATTTGTGGGACCATTATTTCATTTGATCGACAAACATTGCTACAAGATTGAAAATAACTTGTGTCCGCTGGAATTGTAATCTCTTCTCCATTATAGGAAAATTTCAAACATTGATGAAAGTTTCAAGGCACTGCCTACATCTCATGTATCCAAGGCCTTCCTAAGAGAACAATGTATGATAAATTTAGATCTAATACTTGAAATACCACATTTCTTTCAACTGGTCCAACCCTAATTGGTAGCATTATGTTGGTTAACAGTTTGTCCTCCCTTAAGATTTATAATCTTTGACTCTTCAATACACCCAAGGTGAAAGAACAAAAGGATGTTCACCAACAAATGGGTCAGTGTAAGTCATCTATCACTACCCTCTGAATTGATAGGTACAACTCCCTGATTATGTTTGATATGCAATGAATATGTCTTTCTATTGGTCATCAGATTTATTCCTTATGAGTTTTAACCAAATTGCTTGTAGGCACAAACAATTCAGGCAAGGATAATGTTTAATCTATATTCAAATCTAATCTATCTATTCTAAAAATGCATATTCTAGTGAAGGGGACAGAAGCAGAATCATACATGGACAGCAAATAGAATTGCTCACGCTGCAACTTCTAACATGAAATAGAATCCAAGCAGGAATTACAGTTCCACATACCATTGTACTTTCTATTCTGATGCACCTAAATTACTGAATGAATAGGAGAAGAATCATACATGACAGGTAAATAAAATTACTTTCACTGCAATCACAGACATGAAATGGAATCCAGCATGCAAATGCAGATTCACATATGACTGTTCTATCTATTCAAAATGCAAATGATTCACTAAAATGGCGCAACAAACATGAGACAAAGCCTCTGTAAATAGAATCACTTCTGCTTCATTAACAAGTTTGCCGACCTCCACTTACTGAATTATTTATAGAATTTATAAACTCTACAATACATCAGGCTTCTAAGAACAAATGACCTTCCCTCTTCTTCGAATACAAAGAGATAGAATGCAAAGAAAAAGACTTTTCAAATCTGAGAACTCGAACAGTCACTATGGAATCTGAAACTCTTCATCTCCAACCACCATTATTGAGCTGAATCCATTGGGCCACTGAGTTGAAACAATTTTATGTTCAAAGCTTTGAACTCAAAACAGAACATAAAATGGAAGGCCACAAATCATCAATCTTCAAACAACATTGTTCTTCATTCTCGGACGACAAGTTCATTGAACCACCAAATCATGGCTTGTCCGATATTAAAATGCACTGGTCTTCTGGTTCTGCCAACTTACTGAACTTATCATTGAGCAATTTCAAAATGACCCATATGGTCAAAATTTAAAAATACCTCAAAATCATGAATATATAAGCCGGCGGGTTTTTCTATTTTCGGTGCAAAAACCAGTCTAGCGCACCTAAAATGAGATTTTCTGCCTTGAGAATTTCATGCAATCTTGGGCCAAAGTAAAAAATCCACTATGAGAAAGCTTAATGAAGATAGAGAGAGATGCTTGTAGCCACATGAAATAGAAACTTACATAAAGCACCTTTCTCCAAAATTGAGACAGTTTCACGACATGGGCAACAGTGAAGGTATTCTATCTGAATGGAGACATTCCACTGATGCTCTGATTACATAAGATAGAGTTCGCGGAAGCCAAGAGATAACAAACATCAAAAAGAACTTAGGCTAAAGATCAAAAAGTAATAGAAGATATGCATCAAATCATTGCGTACCCGAGCCTGGTATATAACCATGATAAAATAAGATGAGCCGAATACACATCTTTGCAATGCATTTTCAATCGGCAATAAAATGTGGTGTTTTTATGATATAAAGGTATGGATCGAAACTTTGAGCCCTTACGATCCTAATGCAAAAAATGGTGAGTGTTTTGGTTTAGAGATTGCAGAAAATAAGCTCGGCGGGTTTTGGAGTTTCAGGTACTCCAAAGTGGAAATCGCATTTACCAAGTGCGATTCCCACAAGGAAGAATCCTATTGTGCGGGTTTCACACTTGGCAAGTGCGATTCCCACTAGCATTATGTTTGTTAAAAAGTTTGAAAGGCATGTGCCTTTAGTTCAAAAAGTACCCATCAACTTAAATTTGACGGGCAGAAATACGCCCAGAGCCTTCTCCAAAGGCAGATTTCATACCTTCCCCATGCGTTTTCCGCAATGAAGAGATTTGTCACACTTAACAGTGCCAAAACCCGCCACCCGATATGTTGCAGATTTTGAAGTCTTCCTTTCGTCCGATCACATGGGTTGCCTTGAAATGGTCTGAAGAAAATTTTTCCTTTAGGAAGCATGGCCCAAGATTGCATGAAATGCTCAAGGCAGAAAATCTCATTTTAGGTGTGCTGGACTGGTTTTCACACCTAAAATCCAAAAACCCACTGACTTATATATTCATGATTTCGAGGTCTTTTTAAATTTTGACCATATGGGTCATTTTGAAATTGCTCAATGATAAGTTTAGTAAGTTGGCGGAACCAGAAGATCAGTGCATTTTAATATCGGACAAGCCATGATTTGGTGGTTCAATGAACTTATCATCTGAGAATGAAGAACAATGTTGTTTGAAGATTGATGATTTGCAGCCTTCCATTTTATGTTCTGTTTTGAGTTTAAAGATTTGAACATAAAATTGTTTCAACTCCGTGGCCCAATGGATTCATCTTGATAATGGTGGTTGGAGATGAAGAGTTTCAGATTCCATAGTGACTGTTCGAGTTTTCAGATTTGAAAAGTCTTTTTCTTTGCATTCTGTCTCTTTGTATTCGAAGAAGAGGGAAGGTCATTGGTTCTTAGAAGCCTAATTTATTGTAGAGTTTATAAATTCTATTAAGAATTCAGTAAGGGGGGGTCGGAAAACTTGTCAAGGAAGCAGGGTGATTCTATTTACAAAGCTGAATTCCTGTTTGTTGTTCCATTTTCATAGTCTATTTGCATGGTGAATAAAAAGAACAGTTATAAGTGAAACTTCTTTTTCTTAATGAATGCCATTTCATATCAGAAATTGTGGTGTGATCAATTCCAGTTGGTCTTTCATTTGTAATTCTTCCTCTATTCACTCTTTATTTTAGTTGTATTTCTGAATGGAAAGTACACCTATGTTCTAAGACTGTGATTTCTTCCTGAATTCTATTTCTTGTTAAGAAATTGCGGTAACGTTGATTCTATTTGCCTTTCATTATATAGGTCTGCTTCTATTCCCTAAGTAGAACCTGCATTTCATAAAAGAGTAGGATAGAATTAGTTTATATGTTGAAATCATGTGATGATCTATGATCAACATTCTACTGAGGGTTGTAGATTATCTTCATCTTATCCTTGCCTAAATTACTTGTGCCTACAAGTAGTTTGGTTATATTTTTCAATGCTTAGAGTATCTGATGATTAATAGAAAGACATATTCATCGCATATCAAACACAATCAGGGAGGTGTACCTGTCAATTCAGAGGGCAGTGACAGATAACATACACTGACCCATTTGTTGGTGAACATCCTTTTGTTCTTTCACCTTGGGTGTATTGAAGAGTCAAAGATTATAAATCTTAAGGGAGGACAAACTGTTAACCAACACATTACTAACCCTTTCTATGATTACTCCTCATCATCATATTCTTTGATAGTTATCTTCTTTTTAGGGTCTATATCCTGATCTAAGAATCCCAATTATTTAGCCAAACTTAGGAAACAAATATTTAATCCTGCTCCTCTATATCAATACTCATTTCACTCTGTGTTTGTGGATCAACACTTCTAAATGTAAGGTTAGATTATGTAGATGAGTTAGAGCATTATCATCTTCTTTTGAGAAATATAAGTAGTTTGGTGTATTCAAGTGTCCAACCCTGAATTTAAATTTATCTACATCTATATTGTTAGGAACATTTGTTTAAACCAGGGCCTTTTCCAAAATATCTTTCTGAGACAGAGAAATTTTGAGTAATTGAAGAATAGATATTTGCACAGGATTCGTTTGCAATTGGTCAACAAAACTATAATTAGATTATGAAGATGATAAGGCTTTTTTTTATGTTGGCTTTGATGATGTCGATAATTTTTAAGATTCGCTTTTCATTGTCACTTTACCTTGACTTCTCATTACCATGTTAGTAAATTTGGCTTGTTGCTTGTCATTGATGATGATCACATTAATGTGTTGATCCAAGGCTTCTAACATATTGATTGTATTTTTATGAGAATAAGTATAATTCACATGATTTCCTTTGGTGTTAGAAGATTATCCTTTCTCATAACAGGGTAATGATGTTTTAAATGTCATATCTGTTAGAGTAATCTTTAGTTTGCTTATTAATTAAATCATGTTGATTTAATTAGTTAAGTTATTATTCTTTAGTGCTTAAGCTTTCTCTTAGGTGCATTAATAATTAATTCTTTTATTAATTATTAATGTGCAACCTAACTTTTTAAGGCTTTAGGGTTTTGTTCACCTTTATAGGTTGAACCTTGTAATTATTTTTTCAAATAACTTGGATTATAATTTTTCTCTCACGTTTTGAGTAACTTCTAAGTTCTATTTTTTCCTCTTCCTGCTTCTCTCCTGTAATAGGTTATTTTCATGCAGGTATTCTTGGAGTTCTATGGATTTGTATCTCTCAAATCATACAGGGTATCAGAGTTCCCCTGTTGCTTCCTAGTCTGGTGTTTTTGAAGCAATGATTCAAGGGCGGAAACTACAGCTTTTTTGGGTTTTCTCTTCAATCTAAAAGAGGCACATTTTTCTAGAGCACTTTGAGCAAAAATAGACCTCACCATCACGCTTAGAAGGCCCTAGAGATTACTTTTTCATATAAAGTTTGTCATTTTTATAGCACACTTTTCAAAAAAAATAAATAAATAAAAAACACTTTTTTAAGTGTTTTTTGGGCGCAGGTAGAACGCGCTGCCACCGTGCTTGGCCCACACCCAACTTGCACCCAGCCTCCACCGGTGTGCCACCTTAGCCCAAATCAGGAGCTGCCACATCTGAAGCATCACCTGGCTACCTCCACTACACCACTGGGGAGCTGACTCTGTCGGCCGCAGTGCCAACCTGCCACCGGAGTGCCGCTAGATAGTGTGACTGCTGCTGATGCCACTTTCTGACTAGTGACATCAGCATTTTCTGTGGGCCCCCAATTTTTTGGCAAGTTTCCAAATTTTTCAGCCACTGGAATTTTTTTTTTGACATCACAGCTTGGTGACGTGCATACTACCATCATTTTTTTTCCCGTGGAGGTGTGACTGTCATTTAACCATCAATTTTTTCCCATGACTAGTTTTTTCCAGAGAGCTTGTTTGCAGAGGTGCTATTGGTTTTTTTGCCATATCTTGTGCATACGGAGTCAAAATTTGAAGTGTCATATACCATTGGAAAGCTCTTTCTAAGCCAGTTTTCCATGCATGGGTTTAGTATGCAAATTTGGCCATTTGAGTACCTATTTTTAGCATCAAAGTTACAATTTTTGTTTCCCTCCTCATTGCACCAGGTTTTTATCTAAATGTAGTAAGGTCAAATTTCTCAATTTTTTTCATTTAAAAGAGCTATCATGGGCTTCTCTACTCACCCTTCAATTATTATTTTGGAACGAGATAATTATGAGTCATGGGAAAAGGGTATACTTACACATTGTAGGTGGCTTAAATTTTTGCCTTATTTGTATGATCTCGTACCTAAACCAACCACTTTAGAGGGAAAATTAGCATGGGATATTATTAGAGATCACATAGTAGGACTTATTTTGTCTAGTGTTGATCATGACATTGTTTTGGCTATATCAGACATTGATTGTCCTCACCCACTTTGGACACATCTTTGAGAGATCTATGTAGACCCTAATCTCTCTCTATTCCTAGAGAATCTTGCTTCAGATTAGCTCATACCCATTGCTTGGAGAGAGTATACACCCTTTGATCATGATACTTTAGAGGGGCTCAAGTATTTAGACACCCTTACATCTTATGATGGATCAGAGGCTTGTCTCACATTTCCTACTCTTTAGACTGAGACTTCACCAAAATCTCATGTTGTTACTGATTCTGTGCAATAGGGCATCATTCACCTTCCAAACATAGCTACTTTGGACTCTTATCTTGCAAACATCTCCTTCTTGTTTGTTGAGTCTTATATTGCAAATTTGGAGGATTATTTTGAGGAAATTCATCTCCTCTACCTTGACAGTCAGGTTATCATTGTTTGCCCACCATTATCAGTGCATTCAACAGTTGCATTTCAGGATTGTCCACATTAGTTTGGATTTTCCATCATTTGTTTCAGTTTAGATAGAGATATTCTTTAGCATTTGATCATGGCACACACCTTGATTCAGATTGGTTCATCACTCTTCACAGGGTTTCTTCGACATCATCCTTTGGATCTATTTCTTCCTAAGGGGAGGAATATCATTTGTCACTTCAAGATCTCCTTTTGGATTCTACATCAGGCATCTACCATTGTGATAGGAGTTTCTTCATTCTGGGGGGACTTTGGTGTCTCATCCCTCTCTCATGGGGGGGCTACTTGTACTTATGGTCTTGAGAGAGTCCCTTGAGCCATTTCTTTTCTGCATTTTTCTATCTCTTTTTGGAGAGGGATTTTTCCCACTAGGTTTTCTTCTTTGTCTGCGGTTTACAAGGATTTCCTTGTATTGGGTACCTGATCAGGCCTTGTTGTCGGGACCCTTTTCCTATTTTCATAGTTGTGCTAGGTTAGCTTACCCCCTGGGCTTAGCTTAAGGGAGGTGTTAGAGTGATCTTTAGTTTTCTTATTAATTAAATCATGTTGATTTAATTAGTTAAGTTATTACCCTTTAGTGCTTAAACTTTCTCTTAGGTGCATTAATAATTAATTCTTTTATTAATTATTAATGTGCAACCTAGCTTTTTTAGGATTTAGGGTTTTGTTCACCTTTATAGGTTAAACCTTGTAATTCTTTTTTCAAATAACTCAGATTATAATTTTTCTCTCATATTTTGAGTAAATTTTGAGCTCTTTTTTTTCCTTTTTCTACTTCTCTCCTGTATTGGGTTATTTACATGTAGGTATTCTTGGCGCTATGTAGATTTGTATCTCTCAAATCCTACAATGTCATCTTCAATTTTCTTGTATCCATCCACTATGATTACTTCATTATTAATCATGTCTTGTGAGGATCATTCCACCATTTTTGTTTGACCAGTAGTTCATATGGTCTAGCTTAAAGTAGATTAATAACCTTATGAGTGAGAAGCTTGTGTAATATTTATTCAAGAGATTCTTATAAAGGTGTGAATTTCCATTTGGGACCATTTTTGAAAGGTGGTTTTATTGTTTTGATTCTTTATTAATTCTCAAGGTAGACGTAGTATTAGGAGCATTTGCATAAAAATTAACAGAAAGATTAAATGTTGGTTTCTTTAATTTTACATTCTGTGTGTCCACCACTCCATCATTTACTACATTTATATTCTTTTTCCAGTATTTTGATTTATCTTGGTTGTTATTTGAGTTAGTATAGGATCCTTTGAAACCTTTATGCAATTTAATCTCTCCTCTTTTAACCAAGGTATCTTCAATTTTTATCCCCATCTTAATCATTTTTTCAAACATGGGAATATAATTAATTTGAAGATAGTGATTCATTTCTGGAACAATATTATTAACAAAGATATCCATCTTCTCAGTTTTAGGGATTAAATGAGGATATCTCGCAAACATCCTTCTCCATCTCTGCAAGAATGAAATGAAGGGTTCACCCGCATGTTGTTTCATCTTTCATAGATCTATCGTTATAACTGGGCTTTGGATTTTATAGGATTATTGTTGCATGCAAATATTCACCAGCTCTTCAAACGTTTTAATCCCAAGTGGCAATTTAGAAAAGCATTCCATTACCTTCGCACCTTATCTACATGGAAATAGCCTCATAAGATATATCTAATCGTGGATGAATTCCATACTAAGAGTATAAAACTCTCATATGTAATCTTGAGGACCTGTGATTCATGTATACTTATCATATTTTGGTATTTCCACGTTGGGTGGAAATGGTGGCATATGAAGATTGAAATTGAAAGGTATAGGATAAATTGCGTCTAATGAATATTTCTTTGAAGATGAGTCATTTTCCTTCTTTATGTCAAGGATTTGAGTTTGCAATGATTCAATTTGTTTTATAAGAGAATCCATAGGATTTTAATCTTCAAGAAAATTGAGTTGTTCAACTTCAAAGTCTTGAGGTAACTTAATTCCCATGGCTACTAGATGCATAAAGTATTGTTCTTTGTCATCTATTAATATTTTTTCCAAGAGCTTTTGGAATTTTGGGTCTTGTTGGGCTTTCTTAACATATTCATTAGATGGATCTTCTTCCTCATCATGATGATCAGTTTTGGTATGGGTATCCCATTCATTTTTCATTATGTCCATATTGATGTTGTTGGTACGAGGTTCTTAATCAATAATTTGACTAAAAATGAAATAGTCTTGATTTAGATATTGTTCTGAATCAACTACTAGTAAAAATTGATTATTGTTGTTGGGATCAACATGTACAAAATGGAAGCTTCTTGTCTACACCATGTAAGATTGGATAACCCTTGATTCAGAATGATGATCGATATATCACTCCTTGTTTGAATGTTGAACGGCTAGTATAACAATTGGTCAAAGATAATAAAAGATGTCGATGATTAGATGATGTTAGAGATTGGGATGAAGGTTAGATTGATCTTGATATTGATCTCTAAATAGGAAATTTGATGTGACCAATTGAAACTAGTAATGGATTGTTGAAATAAACAATAATCGGATTGCTCTTGAAAAATTTGAAATTTGATGTCTAATATCTAGATCTATGATGATTTAATCTGAAAAAAAGGATCTTAATGGGTATCCAAAAAAGTAACTAATTCTGATATAAAAGGTACAAAAATTCCCTCTATTTTGCAAACAATGAAACAAATTGGTTTTCCAGAAATGATAAAATAGTGACCTTAAATGACTTTTTGCTCTGAAAACGATAGAATATTGACCCAAAATAATGAAATAAACTAGAAATGATAAACAAGCACCAGAAGTGATACTTTTATCCAAGTCAGTGCAACAAGTACAGTAGGAAATGATCTTTTAAACCCCATAAATAATGAAATAGTCTAGGAAATGCTACTTTTTTGTAGGAAATGACACTTGACTGGCAGAAAATAATACTTTGCTGGCTGAAAATGACAATTGAAATTTTTATCTAGTATGATAGTTAATCAGTCATCAGTTTCAATTGTCTTGGGTGTGTGTCAAGTTGTTTTTATAGTATAATTGGTAATGCAAACATGCCAAACAAAATAAAAACACTTTTCTTGGTCTTGAATGTTTAACAAGTGTGTGTTCTTTAAGATTTCTGTACGTATAGAAACAAATGTAAATAAGATCAAACACACTCATCTCTATAGAATTGGTTGAGCATCAAAATCCTTTCCCACACCTAGGCACCATCCAAATATATAATCAAAATACCGTCATTAAAGACTACACAATGAGTCAAGCAATTGCGTATTAGCTGATCCCAAATGATCAAAGGGGGCACAATATGGTGAGTGATCTTTGGGAGGTATCATCCTTGCATAAGGGAAATCAAGATTTTAGAGGTGATTTATGTGGATTCTACTCTACGGAGTTTAGTTAGGTGATCCATTTCAAATATATTCCATGAATCATACAAGATATCATGGTTGCACAAGTGTGATTAAGACCTATAGCTCGACGAATACCAGGAATGAACTATATTTGTCTCCTGAGACTTTAATATCAAAGGGTGGATTTATTATATTGGATTAGAAGAGGTTGGATTTGCCTTTTTCCCACTTGAGTCATTCCCATGAGATTTTTCCCTCAATGAAAGGTTCTTTAAGGATAATAAACAAGATGAAAAAGTGGATAACAATTTGAGGTCTTGATTTTTTATTTTCCCAAAGGGAAAAGAGCATACTCTCTTATTCAAATTATTTATCCCAAAAACATCATGCACACATTTATTTACCACCTTTAAAGAGGTTCCCAATCCAAGAAAATCAATCATGCTTCTAGGTTTCTGATCACATCCAATGACATGGGAGCATAATACCCTAACGTGTTTTGAAGACCTATCAGGTGGTTGATTTCATGATAGGAAACCTACAATCACCACATCATTAGTATTTTTTTCATGAAATTCTTTGGAAACTGTTATGCAAAAATGTGGCAATCGCTTAATTCTATGCTAGAAAATCATATCAGACCACCAAAAGATCAATCGTTAAACATTAGAGCATAAATATAATCAAGAAATCCTCATTGGCCTATCAGCAAATGTCGTAAATGATGAAACAAAAACCTAACCTTAAACAACTAAATATTTACCATAGACGACTAAATGTTTTGGAGACAACTACATATTTACCATAAACGATGAAATGATCTAGAGATGACTAAATGTTTACTGTAAATGATTAAAGGCATATTCTCTTATGATTTTTCCTGCCTTTAAATGATAAATTATTGATGGGAAATGATGAAATGGTGACCAGAAATGATGTTTATTTTACCAGAAATGATACAGGGTTTCTGCAAATGATGAAATGTTAGCAGAAAATGATAGAATGTTTCCCCAGAAATGACTGTCTTCCTTCTGCTACCTATCATGTAGCACAAAATGTGAGACAAATCACAAAAATTAGGGCCAAAGCCCCATGATAGGTGCCAAAATGTCATGTGTTTTTATTATTTATTTGCAAATCTACAATAAAACACTCAATATAATATTAGATTAGCAAGTTAGTCCATACAAATTAATCAAATTGATCAAAAAACTTACTAAAACCATCTTATTGCTTCCTACAAAGAAATATCTAATTGAATTCTATTAATTCTCTCAAATTTTCACAAATTCAACTTGAATTAACAATTCTTGTTAGCATTAATAGTCCACCAATACAACTAAGAGGGGAGATGAATCATTTGTATGCCAAATAATTGAAATTTTAAATTTTAAACCAATTACTTATGAAAATATGAACACATCAAAAGAAATACCATAAAATAATCAGTTTTTGTTGAGGAAACCCTGTTAAGGAAAAAAAATGGTGTGAATTAGCACCCACAAATAATGTACTGAAAGTATTGTATCCCTGTTAGGAGATTTATCCATGTTAGGAGCTAATTATTATATATAGTAAACACTCCATATTAAAGGACATACCCTATTAGGAGTCAAGAGAAATAAGAGGCTCTCTACCCAAATGAGAAGGTTAAATCCACCTTCAGGACTCACTGTCCAAAGGAAATATAGAGAAGTATACAATAACCAAAGAATTGACTAATAGAAACTTTCTTTTCTTAAATAGTTCCAATGAAGTTCATTACAATCACAACATCTTCCCTACATCCAGCAAAGTTCACAATTACAAGCTCACAACTTCCACATTACACTTCCATACCATCTCATCAAGAAATAACTTTCCTTTATACAAGATTACAATAATCAATTAGGTTGGCTTGTTAAGACTTCCTCAATGCACAAACAATTAAACATACCCTTGCTAAGATATGCATGGTATCTTACACAAGTAAAAATGAAATATAAATCATCAATTATACTCCAAGATCTGTAATCCAGGCTCACTATCCTCCAAACATATTACACCCCTCTAGTCGGCCACAAATAGATCTTCGCAAGATCACACACCTCAACTGACATCACCAAGAACTCATAAACCCAAGAATCAAAGTTAAGCTTCTCCAACATGTCTTCTATCACACCTTTAGCTTGTAAATCACAATTTGTGCTTGGATACAAGTTATGTCCAAAACACAGAGACCAACTATGTCATAATCCATTGTCACTGTTATGTACCCAGTCTTCACCAAAACAACTATAAATTACGCCAATAGTAATATCAATCCAAGAAACCTTAGATATAAGATCTCTCCTCATCCTATATACATCTCCATGATCGCATGCTCTAAAATCTCGTACAATATCCATACACTTCTGTCATTTTCTCCTGCACCAATGATAACCAACTAAAACATATGTTGACATCAATGAAAAAACATGAATCTCAACACCTCTAAAAGAAATAGTTCCAATAATTCTATGAGTACACGCAATCAAGACTGAAGATATCTCAAAAGAGATGTCCAACATTGTAGCCAACAATAAGAACAATGGAAATAAACAATAACATAGGAATAGGAACCAACATAAGGGATTTATTATTATCAACATCAATTACATCCAACATGTCGGGTTGTAAGGCCTTCTTGGTTACGACCAACTACGAAGAGTCACACTAAGATCTATTACAGATCTTCTGCAAGCATCAGACCATTTACCTTCTGCCAAGATATATGACTCACAATCAAACTTCTCAGATCCAACACTCAGATCTAATCTTGTTTGTATGCCCTAAGCTAAGAACATAATACAACTTAAATATAAGAGGAAACCAATAGTTTGTCCTATAAGATCCACAATAAAAAATCATTGGAGAAACCCATGACCTAGATTTAGGTCCACACAATCTGTAATGAGAGATACATAATTAATGTCATGATTAAATGCACAAGTTGGATAGCAAGTCAACTTGCAAATCCATCAAATAAGACTCATTTGGTGAAATGAACACCGAGCAACAAAGACCAGATGGCTAAGCAGAACCAAACCAACATCAACCAGTTGGTGAAGCCACAAATCCAACCAAACCTACTCAGAGAAAAAAATGAGCACAAAGCACAAAGAACTAAGTCACCAATAGTAACCGAGTCACCAATAGTGACCAGGTTGTTGGAAATATGGATGGAGTAACTGAGAGGGGAGGGGTGAATCAGTTACTACCAAAATAAATCCACAAGTCCTTTAGATGTCTTAGATATAAACTGCTGTAACTCGGTAAATTAACTTATTATG
>MU224350.1:2181851-2203657 GCA_018584345.1 Thuja plicata | reverse complement strand
TGGGGTGGACCTTTGTGGTTCCACACGGACGGGTGGTAGTGATTCTTTATCCATTGAGATTCGACGTCCTTGTACCAGGTGCTTGATGGTTTCTTGCAGTTGAGCTCTTTATGTTCCTTCATCATTTATTATGTAATTTGATTATTGTATATCTTGTATTAGAGTATCGCATGTGATACCTAATCTGGAAATTGTAATAGTAAGTAGTCTAGAGTGATTACTACATACCCTGTGACATGTGCAGTGCATGTGAGTTATGGTGGTTTCATGGTTTTCCATGAGGTTTGTAATTATGATTATGTAAGTTGTATTTGTTATTAGTAATCAAATGGAATCTTTTGTTATTATGTTAGTTATGTTTTTCTTTAGGTAATCCAACGTCATGGGACCCTTGAGTTGTGTAATCTATGTGTGTGTAAGACATGTGTATAAATGGTAATCGCTTCTGCATGATTGTATGTTTCTTTATGTTAACTTTAAAAAAAAATTATTCAGCACACATAGTGACATGTTTAGGTTAATCTCTCTTGGGTTCCCTGGCGGGGTGTTACAGCTTGAACCCAAAGGAAGTCTTACTAACTTAAAACAATCTCTAATTACAATTCATAATGGACAACTATCCACAACTCATGAACTGACTGATAGAATATTTGTTATTTCAATACAATTCTAATGAAGCACATCAAATCTCTACCTTAATTATATATGTTAGGAATAATAGTCCACAAGACAACTGAGAGAAGGGGTGAATCAGTTGTGATATAGATTATTAAACTTAGAACTTTATAAACCAAATCTGCAAATGTAAATGATAACACAATAAATGCTAACACCATAACACAATATTTGTTGTCGAGGAAACCCTATTAAAGGTAAAACACCAGTGGGAATTAATACCCACAAATAATGTACTGAGAGTATAGTATCCCTGTTAAAATATTTAGCCCTGTTAGGAACTTGTTACAACATTACAGTACATAGACCATGTTAGGGAGAAAAACCTTGTTAGGAGTCAAAAGAAATAGTAGGCTCACTACCAAGGCACACTGCCCAAAGAAGGTTAAAGCCACCCTAAAGGATTCACAATCTGAATAAGTGTATAAAGAAAATACACAATCTAGTGAATTGTCTGATAGCAAGTGTCTTTGCTTGGTCAGTTCCAATGAAGTATTCTTCTTATAAACTCTTCTCTATATCTAGCATTCAAACAAGCCTCACATCTTTTACTTCTTCTACTTTTAAATCTTTCTCACACCTTTTCAAAACAAAATATCACTCATATATACCCTTTTACAATAATTCATTAGGTCAGCCAGTTAAGCTTTCCTAATACAAAAATAATTAATTAGGTTGGCCAATTAAGACTTTCCAATATATAAATAATTATATAACCCCTTGCTAAGATACACACGGTACCTATAACAATTAAACATCATTTACAATCCATCAATTATGTTCCTTGATCTGCAATCCACATTTATAATTCATATTACACGCTACATGTCTGAAGTCGGCCACCAATTAGGTCTTCTTCAGAATATATGCCACAGCTGATGTAACCAGTAACCAAACAATAATCAAACTCAACCCATTACTCCAACATATGTCATATGTCCACCAGTAAGCTCACATCATCTGAAATATCTTCACCAGAAAGATATACCTAGAACACAGAGACTTCCTCTGTCTAGAATCACAGTTACACTCTAGAAACTAGTTTTCACCAAATCATATGTAACATCCATAGTATGAAAAATAAAGCCAAGTGACCTTAGGAATAAGGTCAACACACATCCTTCTATATAAATCCAACTTATATCATTCTAAATCATCCACAAAGTGTTCGTACACTTCTGTCAATCAAGTAACCAATATGTCCTCTCCACAGAAATATATGTTGACATCACTAACAAAATATGAATATAAAAAACATGATCAGTAACCAAAAATGATATCATCCAACAATCTCCCCCTTTGGAATTGATGAAAACATATGAGAAAATATATATTTATCAACCCAAAAGTACTCTCTCAATACAATCTTCTTAATATCCCTAACACAAATCTCTCAAAATAATAGGGATTTTCACATATATTTCTTCCCCCTTTGGGAGCAATGAAAAATAACTCATTTGTAGTCTTTTGTATGGTGTATCTTTTTCAAATCTTCATGTCCATCAACTAGGTGCAATATCACCCAAATTTACTCCATAGTATTCTCCTGTTATCACTCCCCCTAAGGAGTAGATCCATAAATCAAGTCCAGAGAATGATATAGCTCTGAGATCCACTAGATTGATGCACATCTACATCATTTAATTACCAATGGGAGGGGCCACCGCCCCAAGAATGCCTCTTAGATTTTCAAAAGAATATTTTGGCAAAGGTTTAGTAAATATATCTTCTATCTATTCCTTTGTGCTAATATACTCCAGTTTAATCTCTTTATCTGCTACATTCTCCCTCAAGAAATCATATTTAATAGAAATATGTTTAGTATTTGAATGCATTATAGGATTATTTGACATAGTCACTGTGTCAGTGTTATCACAATGGATAATCACTGGTTCTTTGAAAATCATGACTCAGCAGTAGATTGAGCAATACAGTTCTGTTTCTTGCTCAACCAAGAAACCAATATTTTTCCAAGGAAAAATGCACCACCACTTGTACTCTTCCTATCATCCACATTACCTACCCAATCAACATTAGTATAAGCTTGCAAAGTAAAATTTTCTTATTATTCATACCACAGTCCATATTCTACTGTCCCTTTCAAATATCTAAAAATTCTTTTCACAACAGAAAAATGTGTCTATCTAGGATCTTCCTGATATCTAGCCACAATTCCAACTGCATTGGTAATATCTGGTCTACTGTGAGTTAGATATCGTAGACCTCCAATCATTGATCTTTACTTTGAGTCTCATCACTATTAGTTAGTTTGTTTCCAGTCACCATAGGTGTCCCAACAGTTTTACAATCTTCCATTTCAAACTTTTTCAACATTTCCTAAAGATACTTGGTCTCAGATATAAAAATATCATTCTTACTCTGATTATTTTGCAAACCAAGAAAAAAATTTCATCTCACCAATCATTGACATCTCGAATTAATTTTCCATTTCTTTAGAAAACTTCTTACTCATCTTATCATTGCCTCCAAAAATGATATCCTCAACAAAAACTTCTATAATCAAGATTCCACATTCATCAGTTCTCAAATATAAATTACTGTCTGTATTACCTTTTCTAAAACCAAGATGAAGTAGATATTTTTCCAGTCTTGCATACCATGCTCTAGGTGCCTGTTTTAGTCCATACAGTGCCTTCTTCAATCTACAAACCATGTTTTCATCATATGTCAAAGGAAAAGCATTAGGTTGCTCAATCTAAACTTCTTCTAGATCACCATTCAAGAATGCTGACTTCACATCCATATGATAAACCTTAGAGTCTTTATGTGCAGCATAAGAAAGAAATAATCTCACAGCTTCCAATCTAGCAACAAGAGAAAATATTTCTTCATATTCTATGCCTTCTTATTGTGAATATCCTTTACATACTAGTCTTGCCTTGTTTCTTACCATTGTTCCTTCCTCATCCATCTTATTTTTGAAAACCAATTTAGCACCAATCACATTCTTGTTCTTAGGTCTTGGAACCAATTCCCAAGTATTGTTTTTCTTTATCTGTTCAAGTTCTTCTTCCATAGCTTTAGTCCAAGATTCATCTCTACATGCTTCATCAGTAGTCTTTGGTTATGTATAGTCATAAAATGGAAGGACTTCCATAATAGACTAGTTTAGCCTTCTGAGTAAGTGGTTTGGGTTCATGTCAAGCACCCTTAATGGTTCTCTTGGATCTATCTTTTTCCCCCTATTCTACCCCATTTCCCACTTTTTCTAGCCTATTTCTGACACTCTAGACCGCAAACTAGGACATTGACCTTAGGGTCAAGGTCAATATTTTTGGGTCAAGGTAGACCTTGACCTAGGTCAAAATCAACCTTTTTCTGACCTAAGGTCCAGATTCCAGATTTCCAGGGTTTCTAGATGTTGGGCTTTGGAAAGAGTTAATTCCCGCTTCCGAGTTGACTGTTTCGGTCTTTGGAGAAACAAATTTTAATTATATTTAATATAGGTCCTCTTCTAGGGGTATAGGTCTAATTGAAATTTAATTCTCCTATGTAGGCCTCTCTAGAAGATTGTGCCCTAGATTCATATATAAGGAAGCTTTCTCCTCTCATTTTCTCTAACGATAATCATCAACTTTCAAAGACTTGAAGAGTGAAATTCAAAGGTGAAGAACCATCAACTAAGGGAAAGCTAAAGAGAAATATTTGAAGCAAGCCAAGTATCCATTGAACCAATCATCTATCCTCAAGCATTCAAGCATTCAAGCACTTCTCAAGAACTCAATTCATCAAGAAGATCCATTGGTGGCCATTGAAGGATTTAAGCTCCATGGAGCTCTCTTGTTGAAGATTTCTCCATCCATATTCCTCCAAGCCTCTTCCTATTCAAAGATCCATTCAAGATTGGTGTTGAAGATCTACAAGCAATTGATTTTAGACATCCTACATTCTACATCCATTTGGTGCATACATACTTGTGGATTCACGGGTTTGAATCCGCCACAAGGGCTTCTACGAGAAAGGTGAATTTATTCATTTACTTTTTTTTACTTATGAAATTTCAATTATACATTAAGGTTAATTCCAAAACTAGGGTTTGACCAAGGCAAACCACTCCCCCCAACACACAAACACATTTTTCTTGGAGGTACAGGTTTGGAACAATACATCAGAGTGTAGATTTGGATACCCTTTTTGGAAAAATTTCAGGATCTGAAAACAAGTTTCCTTTTGGAGACATTTTAGGTTGATTCTTCCCTAGGTCAGAATCATATATTCTCGGTCAATGGTGACATTGACTTGAGAGTCAAAACCAGAACTGTGTCAAAATAGAAAACAATTTCTGGATTTTGTTCGTCTCTACATTTCTATTCTAGATCTGGTCTCATATTTTCCTGAAACTCAATGAAGACCCCCAAAAATAGCATTCTTCAGATTTTTAACATCTCAAGGTTAGTACTTTTCTCCTATTCATTTCAATTAAAGTTATTAATCTATCACACATTCAAATCTATAAATGGGTATTTAAGATCTTCCTCTTTGCTCTTATTTCCAAATGATTGATTCATTTATGCATTGATCCTTCCTTTGGGGTTAATCAATTTGGATCCTTCATTTGTGTATCTAAGGATAAAAGGAGAGCATCTTATTTACCCCCTACATTTAAAATGCATCTATTTCATATACACACATTTTTAAATATAATATTTCTTATGTTACATTTTGGTGAACCTGCAATAGACAACTCTTTCTTTTTTGTACTAGATTTACATCTTTTATGTTAGATCTTGCATGCATATTAGATTAGCTTTCTTTTATGTTCTTGTGTTTACATTTCAAAAATAAAAAATAAAAAATCTCGTGTTTCCTAAATTAGTTCATTTGCATTGCATTGGTGTATGATCTTTACCTCTTCTAGTCCTACTTATAGTATCCCAGTTAGAAGAAGTCATAGACTTATGGTTTCCTTTGATCCTGAGTCTTCCTCTTCTTTCCTTAGGATCCTAGATGACAATTTGATCACTCATGATTCCAATCCTTCTATGGAGCATAACTCTTCTCACTCATCTCATGATGATGATGATGCTTTAAGAGTTTCTCCTGAACAAGTACAAAAAATTTCAACTAAACTTGATAAAATGGGAAATTGGCTTATTCAAGAAAACCATAATCATGATTGCATCCAAGCTATAGCAGCTCTTAAAAAATTCCTTCGTGATAGTGATCAAGGTATCAATCTCTTGTGTGGTATCACTCATATTGTGCATTTGAATGTTAAACCTTTATCACAAGAGGCTCAAGATCTAGGATTCACTCCTCCTATCTCTATTGAGGGACCTTCTTTTGTTATTTTACCTAGCATTCCTACTTATACTCCTTTAATGAATACATCTCTCCCAATTTTATCTATTCCTATGAGTGTTCCACCAAAATCTCTACCTACCTCACAACCTTCATATCATAGTGTGCCTTTTACTTATTCCAATCCCATTCCAACTTTGGTTCCAAGTGTTCCACCAGTTGTGTCTTCCATTCCTGCCACTTCCTAAACTTTTCCTAGCATTCCTAATATTTCTTTTCCACCTATTTATTCTAATGATTCCATAATTAGTAGTTTGGCTCAAACTGTGTCATCTTTACAACAACAACTTACATCCTTAACCCAATCCAAGTTTAGCATTCTACATGTGACATGGGTAGTCCTTTATCCTTAGACATTATTCATGCTACTATCCCTCAACAAGTTGATATGCCTTGTCTTGAGAATTACAATGGTAAAGGCGATCCTATTACTCATGTTAAAACATTTCAAATCGTTTGTATTGATTATGGTCATGACCATAGGATTTTAGCTAAATTGTTTGCTAGGAATTTTTGTGATAAGGCTTTGCAATGGTATTTTTCTTTACCTCCTTATTATATTGATTCTTTTCTTAAACTTGCTAATATATTTATCCAACAATTTCAAAATAACATTGATCCGCAAGTTTCCTTAAGTGATTTAATGCATTGTAAACAAAACATTAAGGAAAAATTGACTGATTTTATTGGTAGATTTATGCATTTGTCTGCTCATATTTCTTATCATGTTCCTAATATTGATATTCAGCATATGTTTATTTCAAATTTACAAAAGGATATTAGAGATAAGATTTTGCTTACTGAATTTACCTCTTTTCAACAACTTTGTACAACACTTAATCATTATCAATTACAAGTGATTCAATTTGAGAGAAACACTCCAATGGCTCCTGTTCTAGTTGATAAGAGTGACACTGCTCCTAATCCTAATAGTTTTAGAAACCTAACAACTATATCAATATTAATAAATAGATGAATGCGGTTGCTGATCAAGTTATTGTTGCATCCAACAATGTCACTTCTGCATCCACTGCTTTCTGTATGAATTGTATGTTCACTCCTCTCTCTGAATCTTTACATTCTATTATGACTAGGTTGTTAAGTACTAATATGATGACCTTTCCTCCTATTCAACCTCTTCTCCCTACCATGATAGCATCAAAATCCTTTGATTCTAGTGCTTTTTGCCAATACCATCGCCAGAATGGCCATGATATTGAAAAATGTTATTCTCTTTATGTTATTGTTGATGGTCCCCTTTATATCTATGCTAGGATTGCTAAGATACCTATGTGTGGTTGTCTTGTTGATCCCACATCTCTAATAAATGTTATTACTGAGGGAACCACTTTTATGAAAAACCTACAACGTTACTGTTATTATCCATCGGATGCATGGATCCAAACTTGTAATGGTTTTCCCTATCATGCACTTGGTTCTATTAACTTGCCTATTAAACTTTGTGGTAAGGTTTTAGATACTCCCTTCATTGTCATTCCTAATTTTGATCAATTTCAAGTCAAATTTGGTTTGCCTTGGATAACTATTATGCATGCTATTGCTTCTCCTATTCATAAATGTCTTAAGTTCATTCATAATTGAGAAGTAAAAATGATTAATCATAGTTTGTATCAACCTTCTAGGCCTAGAGATTGTTCTACTCTTTATTTATTTTGGCCTTCATTACCTAATTCATGTCCTCCTCACTTTGACAACCTTTTTTTTCATATCAAGCCTATAAACATTGCAAGATAGTCGAGTTAAGCATGCCTCAAATAGATCTTAACCATGGTCTTTTTCCCACTCCTTCTATACCTGTTTTATCCATTACTACTAGCTCTATTACCCAACCTCCTAGTGTCATTTCTCAGCACACTGCAAATCCTACCAATCCTCCTACAGAACCTGTGAAGGAACCAGTTTTTATTCCTCCTAGTTCTCAACATGTGTCAAACAAAGAAAAATGTAACAAATCTACTAATGAACATCGTAAGAAGCGTAGAGGTAATGCTAGGGCCCATGCTTCTGTTCTTTGAAATTATTTATCTTCTTTTGACCAACCTATGTCTGATGTGTTGGAAGAAGTTAATGTTCATAATGATGTTAAGATGAATGAGTATGATGATCCTATTTGCATCTTAGATCCTATGTTAATTAATCTTGATGAGAAAGATACTCTTGATGGTCCTATTTATCTTAGTGATCAATATGAGACCATTGATCTTGATACTAATTTACCTCATATGCTTTCAACTCAATTGACAATTACACCTAGTAACGAGCAACGCGATTCTCAAAAGAATCCTTGTTTGGAACTGGCTATTATTCCTACTATATTGGATATAGTCCCTCTTGCAAGTTTCCCACCTTCCCTAAATGATATAAACAGAAATGGGGAGAGTAGGTGATGTGCTTGATTGGATTTCCCTTCATGGTAGCCCTTTTTGTGTTTGCATGCTCTATTGTGCTTCTCTCGTAATGTGTTTGCTAAATGTTTGTTAGACTCTTTTATACGACCCTTGTTATTTTGTTGGTGCAAGGTAATAAAGGAAGCAAACCTATTGTACAATTCCTCTATATGTATATTTACTCTTCTATATGTTGTTTTCATGTTTTGGTGTACTTGTAATATTGTTTGTAAATTTTTTCCTTGTATAATCCTCTTGGATTTGCGACATGGTAGCACTGATTCTTTTTGGTCTCCATGTTATGGTCTGAAAAGACTCTTCTTTGTAACTCTTGATTTTTATTTCCTCCATTGTGATTGTAGTTATACTTTCTTTGGGGAACAATGTTAATTCATTTGCAATAATATCATATCTATATATACATGCTATCTTATGATCATACAGACCCCACAGTAGGTAGATCCCTTCCATGTTCTTTGTATGTTTATGTGGAATTTCCCTTGATTTGTCTTCATTTGGGGGCATCTCGTAGTGGAACCGTAATCATTAGAGTTTTTCATGTTTTCTTCAAAGCCATTTCTCTTTTTAAAGTGTTAGGAATGACTTTAATGTGGGGGCATACGCTCTACTTAATTTTTGCACACATGCACGTTCAAAATATTTTCAAAAACTTAAAACCTTTTCCCTTTATGGATTAAAGACTAATCCTTAAAGCATGGATATTTTACTTTATAGGATCTCTTGATCCCTCTAGTTTCAATTTACAATTTTCTGATCCCTTAAGGTTAGAAGGCGTCCTTAAGACTAGATCTCCCTGAGGGATTAACTAGTGAGTAGCCACATTCACTAGGCAGTTCAACTCCGGCTTTCTAATTGCACTGTTTCCTTGTGTGGTTCACAATGGGAAATAAGTTCTCATTGGGTGAGGTAATCACACCCTCTCTCTTTTTCTCCTTAACTAGTGATGTCTCTCTTATTGTGATCTTAGGGTTGATTAAGACTTAAGTCCCTAGGGGCTTGAGGATTCCTTTGTCCCTTTTGATTTCAATAAGATTATTTATTCTTCATGATCTCCTTTACCAAGAGTTTGTGTTGAGTCCATACTCTTGTTAAAGTGGGGGCTAAATGTAAAGTTAGAAAATGGAAGCACTTCCATTCTAGACTGGTTTAGCCTTCTGAGTAAGTTGTTTGGGGCATGTCAAGTACCTTGAATGGGTCTCTGACTTGGATCTAGATTTTTTCCCCTGTTCTGCTCCATTTCCCACTTTTTCTAGCCTATTTATGACACTCTAGACTACAAACTGGGACTTTGACCTCAGGGTCAAGGTCAACCTCAACCTTGACCTAGGTTAGAATCAACCTTTTTCTAGCCTAAGGTCTAGATTCCAGATTTCCAAGGTTTCCGGGTGTCAGGATTTGGAAAGAGTTAATTCGCGCTTCCAGCTCAGCTGTTTCAGTCTTCGGAACAACAAATCTTAAATTATATTTAATTTAGGTCCTCTTCTAGGGGTATAGTTCTAATTGAAAAATAATTCTCCTATGTACACCTCTCTAAAAGATTGTGCCCTAGATTCATATATAAGGAAGCTTTCTCCTCTCATTTTCTCTAACGATAATCATCAACTTTCAAAGACTTGAAGAGTGAAATCCCAAGTTGAAGAACCATCAACTAAGTGAAAGCTAAGAAGAAATATTTGAATAAATCTGAGTAGCCTTTGAAGAAATCATCTATCCTCAAGCATTCAAGCATTCAAGCACTTCTCAAGCACTCAATTCCTCAAGAAGATCCATTGGTGGCCATCGAAGGATTCAAGCTCCATGGAGCTCTCTTGTTGAATAATTATCCATCCATATTCCTCCAAGCCTCTTCCTATTCAAATATCCATTCAAGATTGGTGTTTAATATCTACAAGCAATTTATTTGAGACATCCTACATTCTACATCCATTTGGTGCATACACACTTGTGGATTCACGGGTTTGAATCTGCCACAAGGGCTTCTATAAGCAAGGTGAATTTGTTCATTTACTTTGTTTTACTTATGCAATTTCAATTATACTTTGAGGTTTATTCCAAAACTAGGGTTTGACCAAGGCAAACCCCTCCCCCCCAACAAACAAATCCATTTTTCTTGTAGGTACTGGTTTGAAACAACAGATCGGAGTGCAGATTCAGATACCCTTTTTTGCAAACTTTTGGAATTTGGAAACAGATTTCCTGTCAGAGACTTTTTAGGTTGATTCTACCCTAGGTCAGAATTAAAAAATTTGGGTCAATGGTCATTAACTTGAGGGTCAAAATCAGAATTGTGTTAGAATAGAAAAATATTTCTGGGTTTTTTTCATCTCTGTGTTTCTATTCTAGATCTGGTCTCAGATTTTCTAGAAACTCAGTGCAAACCCCCGAAAATAGCATTCTTAAGATCCGTAACATCTCAAGGTTAGTACTTTTCTCCTATTCATTTCAATTAAATTTATTAATCTATCACACATTAAAATCTATAAATGGGTATTTAAGATCTTCCTCTTTGCTCTTATTTCCAAATGATTGATTCATTTATGCATTGATCCTTCCTTTGGGGTTAATCAATTGGGATCCTTCATTTGTGTATCTAAGGATAAAAGGAGAGCATCTTATTTACCTCCTACATTTCAAATACATCTATTTCATATACAAACATTTAAAAATGTAATATTTCTTATGTTATAGGTTCAACTTGAGAAATCAAATAGATCTCATCGCTAGCTCTAGATCTAGTCATCATGCCTTTGCTTGCATCACCACTAATATGATCTTCAGGATGGTTCTTATTAACATACCTTGGTGTCTTCAATGTCTCAGTAGCTTTAGTATTTTCATCTTCAATCTCATTGTTAATCATCAAAGATTCTTCAGGTTTAGCAGTAACCTTTTTTCACTTATGTAATCTGACCACAGTCATACATCCTTTCTTGAATCTAAAACTTGTCATCGATCCTCACATTGGCACTTTCAATCAACTTTCTCAATCTCAGATTGAAACATTTATATGCTTCACTCTTAGTGGAATAACCAAGATGTTAGTAATAACTGAGAGGGGGGGGGGGGGGAATCAGTGGNGGGGGGGGGGGGGGTGAATCAGTGGCCTCAAAAATTAATCTTTAAATCAACCCTTTAAACTTATGACCACAAATTATATCTCAAGTTATCTTTTTTCCTACAAGATGAATTCCATGAAATACTTATATCAATTTACTACTTGTCAGATTTCTTTGTTAATCTCTCTTTTGTATGATTACCAATAAGCAGTCATCTATTTACCGAAACACAGTAAATATGCAGAGTATATTGATCAATCCAGAGTTAACTATGTAAGATACAAAATAGTAAAGAAATGAATCATACACACATAACACATGGATTTTTAACATGGAAACCCTGTTAAGGGAAAAACCACTGGGACCAGTACCCCAAATTTTCACTCTTCTGAAGTGAGCCCTGTTAAGAGCCAACCCTATTAAAGGTTAAAAACACACTGTTAGGTGTGACCTTGTTAGAGGATTTAGAAATAGTTTGTCAACTAGTATCTGGCATCTAATGCTACCATCCTTGATCAAACACTCACTTGGCCTTTCAATAGGTATCAAGCATATCCAATGCTACTTTTATGATCAAAATTTTTGATACTCCTTGGGATGTATCTAATTGAAAAAGACTTTTAAGTTCTGCTCGGTTAAGAGGCTTGTATGCTTCAATGGTTAAACTGGAACACTAATGATTTGTTCATACATACAACTCAATTATAGATTTTTAGATCTATTATAGGTCCATTACTTCACTGATCAATATAATCAAATATATACCTTTTCTCCACACTTGTTCTGCTGTGTGGTGCTTGTCTCACTGTTCGTCGGTGTCTATAGAATCTAGCTCTTCCCTTAGCTTGTTGATTAGGACTAAAATGAAGAATTTCTTCTCCTTCATATTTCCTTTAGCATCTTCCCTCTTTCTTGTTCACGCCACACACACAATTCATAATGAATTGAGTTTGTCTCTTATAGACATGATTTCCTCTTTTCTTGGCTTTCTTGATCTTGGCATGTTCAACAATTCTTGCCAATAGATTTAAAGCAAATCTCTAGTCTGATCTCATAAAGATCTTCTTTCCAACTCAAAAAAGAAGCTTTAAATCAATTACTTATCTATGGCATAATCTAGATGATTAAAACAATTATAAGTATTTGTTAACTCTATCTTTAGCTTCTTTCCAGCTAAGAATTTTGTCATTTTCTAAACTCTCTGTTCTGTCAGTCAACACTTCAGTTAGTCATCAGTGATAACTGACTATTGTGTCAGTGTGACTTCAATTATCATCAGGATCTTCATCCTTGTCTTTTCCATCAAGCAACACTAAACTTCTGTCCGTTGGGTTACTCTGTGTTTTTCTCGTCAGGCAACATTGTAACTCTGCTCATTCGTAATGCTGTGCATTTCCTCATCGGGCAACACTGTGACTTTGTTATTTTTCTCTAACCGTCGGGTGCACTCCGTTAGTGTATACATTCACTTAGTGAATACTTGACTTGTATGCATTATTGATGGCATAGCTTTGATTCATGCGTTCTTTGAAGTGTTTGGAAGTATCTCCATGACCATACAAGTTATATTAAGTTGACATCAATGACAATACAATACATTAACTGATTTCATGCCTTGCATGATCATCAACTTAACATCTTCAAACATTCAATCAGTTACATGTCATCAATCTCTCCTTTGGCATTGATGGAAACATACTACATTATCCTACTATACTAGTGCTAATACAATATGAAATATACAGTTTTATCAAGCTTCCCTAATGTAACTATTACAAGTGTTTGGCTATCGGTAAGCTCAAATAGCTTTGATTTGATTCTTGCATCTTTCTTTCTGTCTTTGATGCCTTTACTAGATGGATGTAGAATCTTTCTTTCTCTGATGTGATGTGTTCTCCTTCTGTGTCAAACTCTCTCCCTTTGACTGTACTTCTTTTTTGATATTTTCTCTCCCTTTCTATTTTCTCTCCCTTTCTTGTTTTGATACTTCGATGGATATGATCTCTTCCTGAGATGATAATGGATAAACTCTCTCCCTTTATCAGTATAATATGATAATGAGATATTTCTCTCCTTTTGAAAGCAATGCCAAACATCTTATCTTTTAAAAAAAGCTTTTGATAGCTATATCAAGTGGATCCTTTCTATCCATAATATATTCTTTGAATTTCTGAATCCATCGATAATAACTCTGTTGCTCAGAGTAGATAGATACCTTGTTGTGTATAGATTTATCTTTGAACTCTATCTCTCTGATTGCATCAACATGAATGATATTCTAATAATATGTAGGCTGATGCAACCTTCTAGTCAGTTTACTGACTAGTAGACAAGGATCTGACCCCTAGTCTCTTTCTCAAGTACTCAAATGCATCTTTGGGTAGTGGCTTGGTAAAGATATCGGCCAATTGTTCCTTTGATTTCACATACTCAAGTATCACCTCCTTTTCCTGAACTTGTTCTCTCAAATAATGCTACTTGATGGAAATATGCTTTGTTTTAGCATGTATGACTGGATTTTTGGAAATGTTTATTGCACTTGTATTATCACAATAGATAATTACTGGTTCTAAAATTTTCATATGCATGCATTCCAGTAATTGTTTGATCCATGCAATATTTGAGTAGTTTACAGCAGCAGTAACATACTCTGCCTCTTCAGTAGATTGTGAGATGCATCCTTGTTTCTTGCTGATCCATGTCACAAGTCTATCACCCATAAAGAATGCTCCTCCAGTTGTGCTCTTTCGATCATCAATATTTCCAGCCTGATCAGCGTCGATAAAAACCTTAAGTTCAAATTTTCCCTCTATTCTATACCATAAGCCATATTCCTCAGTATTCTTTAGATATCTTAGAATTCTTTTCACAGCAGTCATATGTGATTCTCTCAGGTTAGAAAAAATCTAGCAACTATCCCTACTGCATGTGCAATATTTGGTCTAGTATGTACAACATACATGAGTTTTCCAATCATTGATCTGTACAAAGTCTAATTTGCCTCTGACGACTTGTCCTCCTTTGTCATCTTACATCTAGTTGCCATCGGTGTTCCAACTGGTTTGGATTCTTCCATCTTGAATATTTTCAATACTTCTTTAATGTACTTGGATTTTGTAATGAAAATACCTTTATTTTGTTGCATGATCTGCAAACCAAGAAAGAACTTGATCTCTATAAACATAGACATCTCAAACTCTTTTCTCATCTCATTTGCAAATGATTTGCATAGCATATCATTGCCTCCAAATATGATGTGATCAACAAATATCTCAACAATCAAAATGTTAGCATCAGTATCTTCCTTCAAATAAAGATTAATGTTTTCACTAGTCCTTACAAATCCAATACTTATAAGATAGGAATGAAGTCTTTTATACCAAGCTTGGGGTGCTTGTTTCAATCCATACAGGGCATTGTGAATTCTACATACCATGTCCCTCTTGTTTGGATCAACAAACCCTTCTATTTGTTCAATGTATACCTCTTCTTCAAGTATTCCATTTAGGAATGCAGACTTGACATCCATTTAATATACCTTGAATCCTTTACATGCAACATAAGAAAGTAATATTCTTACTCTTTCTAGCCTAGCAATGGGTACAAAGCTCTCTCCATAGTCAATTCCATCTTCTTGTTCATACCCCTTGCATACTAGTCTTGCTTTATTTCTTGTGACTTCTCCATTCTCATTTAGCTTATTCCTAAATATCCATTTTGTACTGATGACATTCTTGTCATCTAGTCTTGGTACAAGTGTCCATGTCTTGTTTTTCTCTATATGTTCAATCTCCTCATTCCTAGCACTTATCCATTTATCATTATCTAGTGTAGCATTGACAAATTTGGGCTCATAATAAAAAATAAGACATCTTGTATTTAGAGACTTACTTCTAGTTCTCATACCAGCCTTGTTATCTCCAATGATTTGGTCTTTTGGATGGTTCCTTCTAACATATCTTGCAAGTACAAGTTAAGCTCTTTGTCTATTAGTTTGATCATCATTTTGTTCTTCATTCTGTTCTCCATCAATTTGTGCATCATCTTGAGCAATATTTTGATCATTGGTATTTGCAGCCTGATGCTCGGGTGCAATGATATGTTGCTCAGGAGCTCTACATTTTTGGTTGGGTAGAGTGTCATGTTCCTCATTTTAAGTAAACCTATTGTAGTCCTCTAGTTCTTTAGTGCTTTCCTTTTCATTCTTCTCTACAAATTCATCTATCTTTACATTTGCACTTTCAATAATTTGGTTAGAGGCTCTATTTAGACATGTATAAGCCTTGCTCTTGGTAGAATACCCTAGAAAGATTCCCTTATCACTCTTGGAGTCAATTTTTCCATTTCTATCATCTTTTAAGATATAACATTGACTGCCAAAATTTTTGAAATAACTTACATTGGGTGTGTATCCATACCATAGCTCATAAGGTGTCTTTTTGGTATATTTCTTCAATTGTAGTATGTTCAATGTGTAAACAATAGTACTGATAGCTTCCCTCCAGAATATTTGGGTGATGCATTTTCTCTTTCATCAGTGTCCTTGCACAATCAACTATGGATATATTCCTTCTTTCAGCAATTCCATTCTGTCATGGTGTTCTTGGTGCAGAGACCTATCTTTTGATTCCATACTCATTAAAAAAGTTAGTGAATTCATCTAATGTAAATTCCCCTCCTCTATCTAACCTTAAGCATTTTAACTCCTTACCACTTTGCTTCTCAACCATTGCTTTGTACCATTTAAACATCTTAAATGCTTCTGATTTATCTTTTAGAAACATGATTGTCATCATTCTAGAGTAATCATCAAAAAAGAGAATAAAATACATATCTCCATAATAACTCTTTGTCCTCATAAGTCCACATAAATTAGTATGGACTAATTCTAGAATTGCATCAGATGTATGGGTTTTGCTTTTAAAACTAGACTTTGTCATTTTACCTTTTTGACAATTTTTACACATGATGTTGTCGGGCTTAGTCATCATCGGTAAGCCTCTGACATTTCTATTTTTGCTAATTTTTATCATGTTGTCAAAATTCACATGTCACAGCCATGTCTTTGTTTTTAGCAATCAAACAAGTGGAGTCGGTATGATTCAGATAGAATAAGTTACCTTTTTTCTGTTCACCGGTACCAATCATATTTCTTGATTTATTGAAGATCTTTTCCTTCTTATTTTCAAATGCTACTTTGTGACCTGAATTATTCAACTGAGAAACACTCAATAGATTATAATTCAATCCATTTACCCAATAATCATTTTCACATTTTATCTGGTTATTCAACATTATTGTTCCTCTACCTTCAACTAGTCAAGGTGTGTCATTACCCATTCTTACTGAACCTCCTTTATAGTATTCACAAATTTCAAAAATTTTCTTATCACCAATCATATGGTGAGTGCAGCCACTATCTATGATCCAAACATCATTTTTTCTAACTTTAGATATGAGAGTTGTTTCTACATACCTTTCGTAATCATCATCTGAATCATCCTTTACAACCACAAATACCATCTCGATGTCTTCATGAGATTCGGTGTCAATATTATCATCTTTGCATTTTTATAGGTAACTGGCCTTCTTTCCATTGTCCTTATAGTCTCGGGTATCTCTTCTTTTTGATTTTCGGTAGCTTCTGTAATCACCTCTATCAGACTTCTTTTCAAATGATCTATCATTACTTCTGTCATCTTTTCTTCTGTTAGTACATCTTGCAGTAAAGTGTCCAATTTCTTTGCAATTAAAACAAACAAGTGGTAATTTACCTTTGTATTTACCTTTGCCTCTCTTCATTCTTCTAGCCATAAGTGCTTCAATTTCATCA
The DNA here is from genome assembly GCA_018584345.1 of Thuja plicata. Classification (NCBI taxonomy): domain Eukaryota; kingdom Viridiplantae; phylum Streptophyta; class Pinopsida; order Cupressales; family Cupressaceae; genus Thuja; species Thuja plicata. The sequence continues at coordinate 2,186,342 of MU224350.1, read as the reverse complement.
GGATCATCTTCTTCACTTTCACTATCACTATCTTTTCTCATAGTGTTTTTATGACTTGATTTTCTTATTCTCATAGAAGTTTTGAATGCAGACTCTATTTTTGGTAAGACACTATTATCAAAATTGTTCATCTCAAATGAAATCAGTCTTCCAATTAAACTGTCTAGAGTAACATTTCTATTTTCTACTACTCTCATTTCTTGAATGGTAGATACCCTAATAGAATAAGTAGGTAGTAAGTTTCTTATAATTTTACTTACCACTATGTCTTCTTCTAGTACACCTCCAACTCCTCATATATCATTGACTACCTCTTTGATTTGTGTGTTTTACTAAGTGATGTTTTCATCTTCTTTCATTTTGAGATCATCAAACTTTCCTCTAAGGATTTCTACCTTGGCTCTCAAAAAAATACTGTCACCGCCATGTACAAGCATCAATTTGTCCCACATCTGCTTTGCAGTCTTGCAGGATTTGACATCCTTAAATTTAGCATCAGAGAGTGAGGAAGAAATCTCTATCATCATGTAGTTGTGTTCATGATTTTCTCTCAATCGTTACACTATTGGTGCTCCTATGGGAAACACATATTTAGTTTCTAAGTATTGAGTAACATCATTACCAATACCTGATAAATGGAGTCTTAGTCTGCTCTGCCATGAAGAAAAATTATCTTTGTTCAACTTGGGCACATCTTGTGATCTTTAGCTTAGGTCTTGAAACCTTCCTTTCTAAGCACACAAGCTCTGATACCAATTGTTAGTAATAACTAAGAGGGGGGTGAATCAATGACCTCAAAAATTAATCATTAAATCAACCCTTTAAACTTATGACCATAAATTATATCTCAAGTTATCTTCTGTCTTACAAGATGAATTCCATGAAATACTTATATCAATTTACTACTTGTCAGATTGCTTTGTTAATCTCTCTTCTATATGATTACCAATAAGAAGTCATCTATTTTCTGAAAAACAGTAAATATGTATAGTATACTGATAAATCCAGAGTTAACTATGTAAGATACAAAATAGTAAAGAAATGAATCATACACACATAACACATGGATTTTTAATGTGGAAACCCTGTAAGGGAAAAACTTCTAGGACAGGTACCCCAAATTTTCACTCTTTTGAAGTGAGCCCTGTTAAGAGCCAACCCTGTTAAAGGTTACAAACACGCTGTTACATGTGACCTTGTTATAGGATTTAGAAATAGTTTGTCAACTAGTATATGGCATCTAATGCTACCATCCTTGATCAAACACTCACTTGGCCTGTCAATAGGTATCAACCATATCCAATGCTACTTTTGTGATCAATATTTTTGATACTCCTTGGGATGTATCTCAATTGAAAAAGAATTTTAAGTCCTGCTTGGTTAAGATGCTTATATGCTTCAATGGTTAAACTGAAACAATAATGATCTATTCATACATACAACTCAAATACATATTTTCAAATCTATTGTAGGTTCATTACTTCACTGATCAATATAATCAAATATATACCTTTGCTCCACACTTGTTCTACTTTGTGATGCTTGTCTCACTATTCATCAGTGTCTTTAGAATCTATCTCTTCCCTTAGCTTTTTGATCAGGACTGAAAGGAAGACTTTCTTCTCCTTTAGATTTCCTTTAGCATCTTCTCTCTTTCTTGTTCACCCCACACACACAATTCTTAATGAATTGAGTTTATCTCTTATAAACATAATTTCCTCTTTTCTTGGCTTTCTTGATCTTGGCGTGTTCAAAAACTCTTTCCAATAGATTTAAAGTAAATCTCTAGTATGATCTCATAGATATCTTCTTCCCAACTGGATAAAGCAGCTTTAAATCAATTACTTATCTCTAGCTTTATCTGGATGATTAAAACAATGATAAGTATATGTTAGCTCTATCTTTAGCTTCTTGTCAACTAAGCATTTTTTCATTTTCTGAACTCTCTATTCTATTAGTCAACACTTCAGTTAGTCATTGGTGATAACTGACTATTCCATCAGTGTGACTTCAATTGTCATCGAGATCTTTGTCCTTGTCTTTTTCGTTGGGCAACACTAAACTTATGTCTGTCGGTTTACTGTGTGTTTTCCTCATTGGGCAACACTGTAACTCTGCTCGTCAGTAATGCTGTGCATTTCCTCATTGGGAAAAATTGTGACCTTGTTCTTTTTCTCTGACCATCAAGTGCACTTCATCGGTGTATACAGTCACTTAGTGAATACTTGACTTGTTTGCATTATTGATAGCATAACTTTGATTCATGAGTTCTTTGAAGTCTTTGGCAGTATCTCCATGACCATACAGATTATATTAAGTTGACATCAATGACAATGCAATACATTAACGGATTTAATGCCTTGCATGATCATCAAATTAACATCTTCAAACATTCAATTAGTTACATGGCATCACAAGAAAGATTCTATCATCACTTCTAGCATCAAACTTGCCTATTTCATCATCTCTTTTGATATAAAATTTACTACCAAATATTCTAAAATATTTTACAATAGGTGTACGATTAAACCATAATTCATAAGGAGTCTTACTTGTACCTTCTCTAATCTGAATTATGTTCAGTGTGTACACATCAGACCCAACTTCTTCTCTCCAATAAGCATGTGACACATTTCCTTCCAACAACATAGTTCTTGTAGCATCTAATATAGTTTTGTTTCTTCGCTTTGCTATTCCATTTTGTTATGGAGTTCTAGGGGCTGATGTCTGTCTATATATTCCTTGCTCTTCACATTATGTATTAAATATCTTTGATGTAAACTCCCCTCCTCTATCTGATCTCAAACACTTAATCTTCAAACCAGATTCATTCTCAACTTTTGATTTAAATAACTTGAATTTGTCAAATGCTTCAGATTTCTCTCTCAAGTATGTAACCCATATCATTCTAGAAAATTCATCAACAAATAGTATAAAGTACCTTTCACAATAGTATGATCTTGTACTTGTAGGACCACACAGATCTATATGTACCAGATCCAACTTTCCTTTTGTTGAGTAAGATTTGATCTTGAAAGTGCTTCTAGTATGCTTCCCCATAACACACTCTCTACACATAGTGTTAGATGGCTTTACAATTTTATGTAGATCTCTTACTGATTTTGTCATACTTTCCTTCAAAATGTTATCAAAATTAACATGACAAAATATTTTGTGCCATAACCAACTGTCATCAACCTTCGCAATAAAACAAGAAGCTTTAGATGTGTTCAATTGAAATACATTACTTCTGGATTTTGTACCAGATGCGATCAAGTCTCCTTTACTTCTGATAGAGAATTTCCCATCAATTAATTTCAATTGATAACCCTTGTCCACTAACTATCCAACACTCAATCGATTATACTTAAGTCTATCAACAAATAATACATTGTCAGTGTTAATCTTTCCATCCAAATAAATAGATCCAAATCCAATAATATGTTTAGGAGTATTGTCACCAAATCTAACAACACCACCATCATGTTTATTCAAACTCATAGATTTGTTTTTATCTCCAGACATATGGTGTGAACAACCATTGTTTATAACCCATTCAGGTTTCTTTTCAACATGGGATACTAAATTTTTTCTTCATGCTTAGGTTCATCATCCTTAATAGCAATAAATCTGATTTCATCATAGTCACCATCATCATCATCAGATATACCCTCACTGGCATAATAACATTCCTTGTCCTTTGAATACTTAGACTTGAAAAACATAGGTTTGTGCTTTGGAACTCTTGTAGGACATCTAGATGCAAAATGACCAATATTGTTATATGAAAAAACATTTCAAAGGTAATTTTCCTTCAAACTTTCCCTTACCTCTCTTTTCTCTTCTAGCCATCAGTACCACAACCTCATCTAGCTTTATTTCTTCTTCATGTATCTATTCCCATTCATCAGCATAGGCTCCAAGTTCTTCCCTTAGGTCTGTTGTGACGTTTTCACACCATTGCCCCATTGCAAATGGGGACGCCCTCTTTTGCAAGCAGTAGGAGTAGTGGTCTTAGGTGGTCCTTGTTGGCGACAATTTTCAAGCCTCTTAGTCTGGCGAGTAAAGTTCAAGAGTTGGTTTTGGGCAATTTTGGCCTGCTGAGAGGTCAAGTCTGTCTGGAGCATGGGCAAGAGTTGTGCTAAATCTTTCCAGAATATGGGATAAAACCAAAGGATTCGTGATGAAACAAGTCTAAACCCTCTGAGAATCCTTGTTCCAGCTTCAATTCGATCTTAGAAAGTCGAAATAGATTGTGGGAGGTAGCTCTGCTGAAGGCGTGTTGAATCCTGAAATTTGGCTAAGTCCTAAAATATTTCAAAGAACCCCAAAATCTATAATCTGCACCTTAACTCCTATGATGATGAAACCTATCTCAAACATCCTGGAAGGTATTTATACAAATATAACTTAAAGTATAAGAAATTAAAAGTATGTGACTTATACTTAAATGTTATATTTGTATAAATTCTCTGCTCCTGAACCAAAAAA
>MU224350.1:2159281-2173611 GCA_018584345.1 Thuja plicata | reverse complement strand
ACAAGATACATATGTACTACATTTCTTTAACATGTTGAGGGTTGTCTATTGAATTTAATATCTAATAGTAAGTGTTACATATTTGGAGCATATTGTGAAAGGTCTACCTACCTTGGTTTTGCATAACCCAAAAAGTAGGAGTTATTCCTTGTTTCCAAGGAATTTTTAGCAATTGGTCAACTGATCTGATATTGTTAACAATTGGTCATGGCTAACCCTTAGATATATCTTAGATACCAGTTGGGAACAAGAAACAAAATGAAATTTGTATTGGATTGGTATTCTTCCTAACATTAGTGCAAGTCTAGAGGGGCATTATACAAAAAAAATTAGAAAGTGTAACATCCCAAAAACTAGCTTCAATCATGGATATTTGTGATATGTTAGTGCGACATACATACATATCCATGGAAATCATTCATTCAAGTGCAATCATGACCTAACAGTCAAGAAACTATGCATGAAGGGTGGAAAGGAAGGTTTTATTTCTAAAGTTTAATTATTGTCTTTAATTAGGCTAAAGAGGAGACTCATGTAGCCTAAAATTACACCAGATATAATTTACAATGTTACAATAGCTCATTCTGTGTGTTCTTGTTATGACAGAGATAAATTATTTGTTGATAAATGTCTAATTTTGTACAGTCCAAAGTCAAGGACCCAATGAAGGGAGGTTGACTCTAGAAACTTACAAAACTCAATGAAAATAAAGTAGATTACAAAAAAATTGAGATCTTATTCAAAACCTACAAAATATTCATTAACATAGGTCACCATTACATAAAAATTAATCTCACATGGAGATAGAATAATGACCAACAAAATAATCTAAAGAAACCACAACACCAATTATAGTATCAAAAATATCTAGAAAATAAAATGTTGCAACACACCACAAGCTCTCCTTTTACACAACAAAAAACCCCTAGGTTATGATACATGATTTTTTTTAGCACCTATAATAGGTCGTTATAAATTAGCATCATGTATTTTAACTAAGTTATTTCCTAAAATAGCAGTATGTTACATTCCTCCACTAGCTACCAATAAAGTAGTCTGACCAAGTTTGACTAGTTTCTCTCAAAATAGGCTTTGTTTCTACCCCACTATTGGAGTTAAGAACAAAAAATGGAATTTACCCTTGCATCACAATCTTTTCTATTGAGATAGAGGGTATGATTATTTTTTCGTATTCCTATCCATTTTGGAATTTAGTGTATGTTATAATCTACACAATAGTAGACGATTTCCCAAGTAGAAAGAGTACTTAGCCAATTTATGGTTAATCGTAGATGAGTACATTAGAATGTATCAAATAGGATCTTTAATCATACATAGGTTACTTTTAATTATTCCTTATACTATCATGGTCATTTAATAAGGAATAGACATTTAGATTACATTCATATATTTGCAGATTTAAAGTGGGCTAGCCAAGTTTTTAGTAGACAATCCACCAAGAGACACATTTTTACTATTTTTGACCTAGTATAATTCACTGGATGAGTAAGAAACAAGTTGTGCTCACTTTTCCATTAAAAAGGTAAATTACATGACACAAAATCATGCTTGTAAGGAATCCACAAAGCATAAGAGATTATGTTTAGATATTGGGCTAGAGATAGGATCCATTATCGTTGATTATGAGAGGAATATCATATATTCTTGGAAAACAAACCAAGGTTTTGAATGTGAGGATAAATCATATTTATGCTCAATATTATTTTATTGAGATATGGTATCTAGGATGGGATGGTGATGTTAGAATGTGAATCTAATGTTATCTCATGGTGTTGTCATTAATGGTTGTCATTGATGTCAACATATTTATTATCTCAACTTCTTGTGTATTGGTTGGTATGTTTCTAGCATAGGGTTGGCATGTACTGATAGTAGTTCTGGTGTATCAGCTACAATGTCATGTGCATTCAATCATAGCTTTAGGGTTATGGAATCTATATTTTTGGTAGATTGCTTTCTACGTCCTATCTAGATCTGTTTCAGTCCCAGCATTGCAGTTATAATATGTTATCTATCTGTTGGATCTGACTACCTTGGAGAAAGTGTTGAGCGCTAATCCAAAGTATGGCATGTTGGTTTGGTCAAGGTGTTCCTCAATTCATTTCCTTCCACAATAAGAATGTTTTGGTGTGACCTACTTCAAATTGTGGTGGCTGACTTGTTTTGGATCTCATGATGTTGTGTATATATATCTAGCAGTGTTAAAGTACATATGTATGTGTGTAAGTACATATGAACATGTATGTATGTAAGTACATGCATATGCATATGTGTGATGCATATATGTAATGTGCATATGAATTCATGCGAAGGAGATTCATGTCATCTAGAGTAGTTTATAGATCTTAGAGGTGGATTATATCATCTTTTCATATCTCTCGAGTAGTGAGCTCTTGTATTAGTAGTGAGCCCTTATATCGGTAGTGAGCCCTTCTATATCTAATGTACTCAAGAAAAATGGAGGATCCAAGAATGGACATTCCAAACCATGATGCAACCAAAGAAACACAGCAGAAACACACAACAACAAGAAATATAAATCAACATTCAATTTATTTCAACATGTCGGGCTGTAAGGCCTTCCCGGTTATGGCAAATTCTAAAAAATTACAACAATAATTTAAAAAATAACAGTTCTATAAGATCCCTCAAGATCCAACTCAAACCAAACCCTAGCTAGCCAGATCTACAATAATAGGTCACAACAATCTAGTAGAAACATGTAGCAAGATCTAAATTTGGGCACACAGGCATCCAAGAAATCTATTGTTTCTAAGCCTCAACCCTAGCTCTTCTTATAGATTCACATCTCTATATTCCTTACTTGAATCTCTACTCTACCTATAATCCCTCAACACTCTACCCTAAACCTCCTTAAATACAAGCATGACCATAAGTTAGCTTGTTGCAAATAAACCCTCACATTAATACATATCCAAGCCACAAGTCGACCTGCAAAATAATATTAAATACACATAGGATAAAGATCCAAGGCCCAAATAGGACCACATACATCCCCCAATGAGAGATCCAAATTAAATATTGTAAGTTGGCCTCCCAAATCTGAAAGAACAAAAGTCGGCCAGCCACACTATCGAGCACCAGAGAAAAATGCCAAGCAATAGTAGTGACCGAGATCTCTCAAGCATTTTCAAGCCACAAAACATGCCGAGAAACACCAGTTTTCCAAACCCTCTAGCAACTGATCCCTTTAATGGTTAATCCCCTTCATTGAATGAACCCTCTAGTGGTTGAGCCCCTTTAGCAACCAAGCCCCTCAACCAATAGTAAAACTAAGCAATAGTTCACCAACCAAGTTCTCAACAGAAGAACTCCAACATGCAGGATTACCATCTACCCTAGGATGCTCTTGCGTCAAACACCCCAGGTGCAAAAATATGTTCTTAAAGGCTGGAATAACATCTTACAGGATTCAACACATAAATCATGAAATGGTTCTTCACATACATGTCCTCCAAGTCTTCAACACTCTTACTATGGATCCACTTTTGCTTTCTCTGCCTTCTCAGGTCCTTTTTTGAAAATCCATAGGTCTGTTCTCCATATTGATCTCTAACCTTTTTAGAATCCTTCAAATTAACTTCTCTCCCAAAGCTCAGGTTCCTCCTACCAAGTCCTTCATTCTGCAAAGTTATCAGTGAAAACTTCCTGCCATCCTTCTCGACAGAAAACACATTCTTGACACAATCATGCACAACCCTACAATCATACTGCCAAGGTCTATCAAGAAATATGTGAAAACTACGCATGTCCACAATATCACACAACACTTGATCCTTATACTGGCTAATCTGAAAGTCAACAAGACATTTCTCCCTTACTTCCAAAGCATGTACATCTCGCAACCAACCAATCCTATAAGGACAAGGATGTCTCACTCTTTTCAAACCAAGTTTCTGAACCATCTCCTCATCTACAAGGTTATCAGTACTACCACCATCCAAAATCACATTGTACTATTTACCAATAGATTTCCAATGAGTTCTAAACAAGTTAATGCTTTGACAAGGTTCCAGTAATTCTTGCCAAATTGTACTCGCTGAGCCAAAAAACTATCTCCTCCTTGTTCAGGTTCATTCAAGTCTTCAGCCTCATTCACCATAGTAGCTCTTCAGTCACCATTCTTCTGGAAACATTCATAATTTATATTTCCTTCTTCACCGTAATGAAAACAAGTACCCTTAAAGGCAACCTTACCTTTCCTCTTCCTTGGCTCAATTGGTTTTGGTTCATCTTCAACAGTTGGCTTATCCTTGACCGAGTGATCTTGTTTATCCTTCCCCCTAGATCCACCTAGATGTTCTCTTTTCAACTTATATTCTACCTCCATAGCATACTGAAAATAATCCTCAACTGAATCAATCTTCACCATACCAATCTCATCCTGGATATTGAATCTCAAACCATTGACATGTTCAGCTACCTTCTCCTTGGAAATTTCTCTATGCCCAGACCAAATAGTCAACTTATAGAAACCCTCAAAATAATCCTTCATAGACAAATCCTTCTTTTTTAGATTCTGCAACCTCTTAAACAACTCAAGGCCATAGTCATTAGGTATGAACTTAGAATTTAACTTATTCACCATCAATCTTCATCTAGTGATCTTCAGTTCATCTTCTTCTTCTCTATCTTGCTGCAATTATTTCCACCAAAGAGCAGCATGTCCTTTCAGCTTAGTCTATGCCAACCTTACCCTAAGTGGATCACCAATATCCTCTAACTCAAATTATTCTTCCAATTCACCAATCTAATCAATCAGGTCTTCAAGATTCAAAGTACCTGAGAAATTAGAAACATCCATCTTATGCTTTAACTTTAGCCAAGTGCCAGATCTATATAACTGGCCAGCCCTATTAATCATAGATCTTTCTGCATGATCAGTTCTATCCTCTCCACTAAATCCTATAGGTTCAAAGTCTTCATTAGCTTCCTCATAACCATCCTCACTGCCCACATTCTAAGGTACACCAGTCATAGCCCTTATGATCTCAGTGATCATGTCATGCTTCATCATTTTCATCTTAGATCTGAAATTTGATTTAACCTTCTTTGTAACCCTTGATTCCATAGCATCACAAAGATCTACAATTTCCCTAGGGTCCAATCTTCTTAGAGGAATCTTCCAAGATCTTTGAAAACTCAAGGAAACAAATCACCAACTTTCTCAATCCAAGGTCCTAGTGTAAACTGCCTCACCGTTAATGATCTTTACACACATTCTAGAACTTCAAGATCCGATACCACCTAATACAGTCAAGAAAAATGGATGATCAAAGAATGGATAGTCCAAACCCTGATGCAACCAAAGAAACACAACAAAAACACACAACAACAACAACAACAACAACAACAAATATAACTCAACATTCAATTTATTGCAACATGTCAAGTTGTAAGACCTTCCTAGTTATGACCAATTACAAAAAATTACAACACTAATTCATAAAATAATAGTTATAAAAGATACCTCAAGATCCAACTCAAACTAAACCCTAGATAGCCAGATCTACAAGAGAAAGTCACAACAATCTGGTAGAAACATGCGACAAGATCTGAACTTAGGCACATAGCCTCCAATAAATCTTTTATTTCTAAGCCTCAACCCTAGCTCTTCTTATAGATTCATAGCTCCAAATTCCTAACTTTAATATTTTCTCTACCTCTAATCTCTCAACACTCTACCCTAAACCTCCTTAAATACAAGCACGGCCACAAGTCGGCCTATTGCAAATAAACCCTTACATTAATATATATCCAAGCCAAAAGTCAGTGTGCAAACAAATATTAAATGTACATAGGATAAATATCCAAGACCCAATAACATCCACACACATCCCCCAACGATAGACCCAAATTAAATACTACAAGTTGGTATTCCAAATCTGAAAGAACACATGTCATCCATCTACACTACTGAGCACCAGAGTAAATTGCCAAGCATTGCTGAGAAATAGTAGTGACCAAGCTCCCTCAAGCATTGTTGAGCCACAACACATTTTGAGCAACAGAATTTTTTCAAACCCTCCAGCAACTGAAACCTTCAATGGTCAAGCCCCTTTAGGGATCAAGCCCTCCAGCGGCCAAACCCCTTCAGTGGCCGAGCCCTTTGGCCAATACTGGAACTGCAGTTCACAAACCAATTTCTCAACAAAAGAACTCCAACATGCAAGATTCTCATCTACCCTAGGATACTCCTGCATCAATATTGGCAGTAAGACTTACTACCGATAGTGAGACCTTCTATTTCTGGCAGTGATCCTTTGTATCAACTCACCTTTTTAGTGTCACCTTAACTGGTGTTTATTATATCTTGAGATAGTTCTATGTGGTTTTTCCCATCTTGGGTTTTCACATTAAATATAGTTTTCTTTGTTTCAGTGTTTCTGTGCTTTTCATGTTTACATCTTATGTGAATGCTTAATGTTCTTTATTGACAAATCTTAAGGTGTTATCAATATTGTTTAAGTATTTACTGACAAAGAGGAAGTTTTATAAGTTATGTAGGAATAACGGTTTCACCCCTCTCTCATTTATTTGGCATCTTCAACAATTGGTATCAGAGATTGGTTCCTCAATATAGAGCTTAATCACTTGAGGTAGATCCAATGGTGCACAAATTGACTATTCCTAGGCTTGATGGATCAGACTAGAATTCATAGAAATATCAGATGAAAGGATACCTAGTATTAGTTGGTTACAAGACACAGAAGCATGTTGAATCAAATTAAGTTCCTCCTCAAAATGAACCGACTACTCCTAATGAAATTGAGGAATATGTGGAGAATTAAACAACAAGGTATGCTATTACTAGTTCTTTATCTAAGACTGAACTGGATAAAGTTATTTCATTGAAAACAGCCTATGAGGTTTGGGAAAAGTTGAAAGAAATCTATGAAGGAAATGACAGATTCAATTTTTCCAAGAAATTGACAGCTAAAAGACATCATAAGAACCTGAGAATGGAAGATGGTGAAGATATTAAGAGTTACTTTCAAAGGGTTGAGAATGTAGTTAATGAAGTCAAGAATCAAGGAGGTACTATTATAGATGAAGAATTTATGGAGAATATTCTAATGACATTACTGGATAGTTAAACTAATAAGATTTCAGTAATTGAACAAGTTTATGATCTAAAAAAGTTTACCAAAGAGAAGTTGTTTGGTACTCTGACCATATTTGAGCTAAGAAAATTTGGAAGATATAAAAACTAATCAGAAATGACATTGATCCTGATGATGATGAAGATGAATTTGGAGCCAAATTTATAACGAGACTGAAGAAAGGTACCAAGTACAAAGGTATGTTGCCCCTGAAATGCTTTAGATGTGGTAAAATTAGTCATTTGGCTACTAGATGTCCTGAGAAAGGTCCTAGACAAAGATTCAATAAACCAGATAAAAGAGCTTACTATGTAAAATAAAATGCTAGTATCTTAGATGATAAATTAGATAATGATGATTTCTTGTTTTATGTTGAAGAATATAAGAAATATGAAATTGATATCACTAATATTTATAAAAGAGTTGATGATGATGTTGAAACTGCATTATATGCTAGAAGAAACAAAAATGTATAGCTAACTGATTGTGACTGTTCTAATTATATGACTCAACACAAAAGTAAATTCATTTCACTGAGCAAATATGATGGTGGCTCAGTGAGATTTGGTAATGATAAAGTATCTTACATAGTAGGAAAAGGATCTATTACTTTTGATGGAAAGAATAACACTGACAATGTCTACTATGTGAATGGTTTTTATCACAATCTATTGAGTGTTGGGTAGATGTGTGAGAATGGCTATGATGCTATTTTCAAGGATGAAGGTTGTGAAATTAGAAAGAAAAATGGAGATTGATTTCAGTTGGAAAAAGATCCAGAAGAAACATGTACCAGCTTGAAGGAGAATTTGAAGGGTGTTTTTTTTTATCTCATACTACTGATAGTTGGCTATGGCAATGGAGGATGTGTCACATTACTTTGATAATCTGACAAGAATAAGTTCATCTCATGCAATAAGAGATTTACCTGGACTATGAAAATTGGAAACATCATTTGCAAGGGTTTCCAAGAAGGGAAGCAGAGAAGAGAATCATGTAAGGACAAATATTATTCATTTATCAGTGTGTTGGAGCTTTTGCACTGATCTCTATGGTCCAACCAGAATAAGGAGTTTCCATGGTGAAAGGTACTTCATACTATTCATTGATGATTATACTAGAATGACATGGGTTTCATTTCTTAGAGATAGATCTGAAGCATTTGAAAAATTCAAGATATTCAAAGCTAGAGCTGAGATTGAATCTAGTAGAAAGATTAAGTGTTTGAAATCTGACAAAGCTGGTGATTTTATATTTGATTCATTTGAAAGCTATTGTGATATGTATGGAATTAAGAGACAATTTTCAGCAACAAAAACACCACAACAAATAGGTGTTGTTGAAAGGATGAACTAAAAAAATTAGGAAGAAACTAGAACCATGTTGAGAGAAGTAGGTCTACTGAAGATTTAATAGAGAGAATAAGTCCATACTATTGTATACATTCTTAATAGAGTTATGTATCACAGAATGTATGGAAAAAAATTCATATGAAATATGTCATGGTAGAATACCGACAATTAAATACTTTTCTTTGGAAACAAATTTTATATCAGGAAAGACGATGAAGATAATCTTGGCAAGGTTGATAGGAAGGTTGATGAAGGAATATTTCTAGGTTATCTAGCTAGAAGCAAGGCTTATCGGTGCTACAATAAGAGATTGAACATAATTGTACAAAGTATGAATGTGAAAGTTGATGAGGACTTTTAGAAGACTCCTGAAAGCCATATTGAGTATGAATCAGATGAAGATGAGAAGATAAAGGATGAAAAGAAGGAAGAGGTTTGTGTTCAACCAACACCAACATCTACATTAAGAAACCAAGGTATGTACAAATGCATCATTTAGAAAAATAGATTATTGGAGATAAAAATAAAGGTGTCATTACCCAGAGTAAGCAATACAAGATCATGTTTGTTTGTGTTTACTTTCGAATATTGATCGAGTAAATGTATAAGAGGCTTGTAATGATTAAATTTCGATAAAGGCTATGAAGGAAGAGCTAGATCGGATAGAAAAATCAAACTTGGGAACTTATTCCCAGAACATTAGACAAGAATGTGATAGGTACAAAATGAGTGTACCAGAAAAATCTTGATGAAAGTGGGAAAGTTGTAAGGAATAAGGAAAGGTTAGTTTGCAAAGGATATTCACAGGTTGAACGAATTTATTTCCAAGAGACCTATGCTCTTGTTTCTCAGATGAAGGTCATTAGTTAGTTCTTTAAATTTGCAGCTTTTAAGAAACAAAATTTTTATCAAATAAATGTCAAGTCTGCATTTATAAATGGTGAGTTGAAGGAAGAAGTGTACATTGAACAACCGAAAGGTTTCAAATTAGAAAATGATCTTGATGTTTTTGCAGATGTAGACACCTAAATTTGGTCAAGTGTATATAATAAAATCAAAAGGAAATTTTATCAAATCAAATGGATTAATTCAAATCAAAAGGGACTAAATCATATTAAATCAAAGGATCAATTAATAAATATATCGATTAATTAAATATAAGCCTAAAAGGGATAAATCAAAACTATATAATTGATTTAAACAATTAATTGTATAGTTTAAAGCAAAAATAAAAATCAACCTATTTCCTTACATGGATAATTTAATTAATTAATTGAATTGATTAAATCCTTATTTCTTTCAACAAAGGAGACAAGAATTCAAAGAGCCAATGAGAATCAAGGAATGGAAGCACATGGATCACTCCAAATTTGCAATCTTGATCACTCATTTGACCCTTTAACATCCTCACCACTCAATTTGTCTTTTTTTTCCAACCTTTGAGACCACCATTTAAATGGTCTCTCCATTTGAAATCATTTGAAATCCTTCAACTCAACCAAGCTTTGATCATGATCAACTTAACTCTACACCTTAACTTTGGGAAATCCTATAAATACCAAGCATTTTGAGAGCATTATTAATCCTAGACATTCATGAGCAATTGAATCTACACTATAGAGATATTCATTAATATCATAACATTTGAGAGAAATTTGAGAGCATAATAGAGCAATTTGAGAGCAAGATTGAATGAATTGCATTGCAATTTGATAGTTGAGAGCTAGATTTAGGCATTATCATACATCAAATCTTGTTCTAGGACTATCACTAATGGATATTAAGGCTGAGAGCTTCATTAGCATGCTTAGTTAGAGAGCAATGGAATGCTTATTGTTATTTTGTCAATTATATTAGTTAAACTAGACTTTTCTTTCCATAGAATTGATTGATTTCAAACTAATTTCATGAAGGTATACTTTATAAATACACAAATGGCACCCACCGTGGGGCTCTAGGCCTCTAATCTCCCTTTTTCATCAATATTTGCATGTTTTCTATATTTTCTTATTGTATTTTGTAGTTTGTAGGTAAAGTTGCGCTTATCAAATAAGTGTTCATGCATACGAACAGTGAAGCCATGCCTACAAGTCCTTTCACCATGTAGCAAGATAGAAGTGACCCCTTTGATAGCAAAGTCACATGTATAGACAGTGAAATCATGCCTGCAACATTTCATTTACCGTGTGCTATCATTTGTATCTCGCATTTTTTATTCTCCTTTTACACCTTTACATGCTATTTTACACATGCTATAGTTTAAAGTCACACGTAGTAACTTTTTAAATGATGTGTGAAGTACTTTATAGTGTCATGTAAACATCAGTAAAGTGTCATGTATTAGCAGTCAAATGATGTGTAGTGCTTTCTCTATTTTTCAATTTGTAGCCTATTAAAATTAGAATAGTAATACTCTGTGTTTTCTAATTTGTAGATGAACAGACATCCAAAAGTACAAAAGCTAGAATAGACAGTTTGCTAAGAAAGTAAAGAGGTAAGAATCCTTATCAAACATGCAAATGAACTTCACAATTTATCCATTTTGGAAAGTTTAGAAGAAGAGAATTTTTTTGAATATTTTGTCAAGATTGTTAAATCTTATAAAATTAAGTATCCTGCATTGAATTGACATTAAATTTGTTAGGATCTGTAATAAATTTGCAAATTCAGGAAAGATCCTTAAGTTTTATTGTTTCAATTTTCTTTGTTTTCCCTCATTGTATTGGTTGTGTTGACTAACCTCTGTTGGAGGAGAAGGAGAGGAAACAATCGCCACTGGGTGAGTGCAAAAAAAAAAAAAAAAAACCTTCATAAAAGTGCCTAGCATTTGGTAGCTACATGGAAGAGGTATTTTTCTAAACAAGCTTGCATCTTGATCAAATGGCAACATTCAATTTCCAAAATCTAGTTTAATTAAAGCCTATTATTGTTCACCAAAAAAGACATTAGGTATATGCTCTCAACTTTTTGAAGTTGATCAAAAAGCCAAACTTGTCAGATTTGGGGATAGAAAGAAAGGTTGGTAAATGAACCAAACACTTCAATTCTAAAAACCTCCTTGTCAAGAGGTTAAAAATTTATATTTTTTAAAAGTGTTTGGAATTGGAAAAAGTAGTAGGGATATGCTCTTCTCTCTTTGAGTTAATCAAACTCTCCAACCTACTTGATTCAATTCATTTATTGCTTTAATATGAACATCATAGAGCTTAGAGGGCATGCCTCCCGAGTAAATATTTATGAAGATGGTGAGAGGGAATGACCCAAGTGGGATACAATCACTTTATCCATGATAAAATCTGACCCACTATAATATAAGCACATTCATCCTCAAAAGCATGAGTGACAAATAAGTGTTGAGAATTTTCACCTCCTCTAATAGTCCTTTAGGATTGTGCAAAATTGTATCTTTATGCATGTGGAAGGCCCTTGTAATGGGGGTATAAGAGACTTCAATTTTTTTAATGGAATTACATTAAAACCTGGTTAAGTAGCAAGCCTACATTTTAAAGCCATGTTAAGAGCCAAAATTGACCTTTGGTAGTGTATAGTCAGAAAATGGAAGCACTTCCATGGTAGACTAGTTTATCCTTCTGAGTAGGTGGTTTGGGGTCATATCAAGCACCTTGAATGGGTTCTTGACTTTGACCTAGCTTTCCCCCTATTATAGCTCTCTTTCCATCCAATTTAGTGCATCCTAGACTGCAGATCTTAGGTCTTTGACCTCAGGGTCAGGGTCAACCTTTTGGGTCTATGTCGACCTCAACCCTGACCTAGGTCAAGGTTGACCTAGACCCTGAACTAGGTCAAGGTCAACCTTGACCTTGAACCAAGGTTCAAATCTCAGGGTCCCACAGTTTCTGGATGTCGGTCTTTGCAAAAGTTATTTCCCGCTTCTAGGTCAGCTGTTTTGGGTTCTGAAGTGGTGATTCCTAAATTATATTTAAAATAGGTCCACTTCTAGGGGAATGGGTCCAATTAGGATTTAATTATCCTATGTAGGCCTCCTTAAAAGATTGTGCCATGGTTTCATATAAAAGGAATTTTTCTCCTCTCATTTTCTCTAAGCGATATTGAGCAAGAAGAAGTCTTCTAAGTGCAAACAGTTCTAACGAAGATTTTTTCAAGAAGAAAAAGGTTCAAGAATCTATTTTTCTACATTTTTACAAGATTTCAAGGTGTTCAAGTCTTCCTCTCAATTATTCAATTTCTCCATTGAAGATCAAGGATTCAATCTTTCAAGCCTTTGAAGGGATTAGGTTCAAACATTCAAGATTCATCATCCAAACCCTAGATCTAGCCATCATGGTGGTGTGATCTTCCTTCAAGATCCTTTGTGAATCCTTAAGACTCATTAATTCTCTTCAAGGTGGATTCCAAGCATACAATCATAGAGGTTTATGGTTTCTTTTGATTCCAAGATTTCATATTTACATACTTTCTTACATTTGAATTACATTGCATATCTATTCAATATCATAGCTGCATTCTTAGATTCAATTCTACTACTTGCTAGCATTCTATATTGATTTCAAGGTTAATTCCTAAATTGGGGTTTGACTAAGGAAAACCCCTCCCCCACAACAAACAAACCTCTTTTTCTTATAGGTACAGGTTCAGGACTACGGATTTGGACTCAGATCTGGATACCCTTTTTGGATTTCTTTTGGGCTCCGTGAACAGATTTTATGTCGAGGTTGTGTAGGTTAGGGTCAATATTGTTGGGTCAGGGGTGACATTTGTGGGTCAAGGTTGACCTTTTTCATAAGACAGTGTCAGATCATAAAAGTATTTCTGCGTTTTGTTTGTCTCTGCGTTCCGGTTTCGGATCATATTTTAGATTTTCTAGAAAGAGAGTACAGACCTCAGAAAATATCATTCTTTGATCTACAATTCTTCAAGGTTAGTAATTTCTCTCATCCTTTTCAATTACTATCATATATCATATATACATATTCAATTAATAGAATTTAAGATCTCCCTCTTTGTTTTCATTTCCAAATGGTTGATTCACTTGTGCATTAATCCCTCTTTTGGGTTGATCAATTTGGATCTTTCATTTGTGCCTTTGAGGATAAAGGTGGAACATCTTATTTTCCTCTTAATACACATTTCAATACAAACTTTAATTAAATGTAAATTAGGTTTAAGGGAATTAAGGAAATTAACATTTAAACACACATCCCCTTTTTTCCACCCTTCACAACAAAGTGGTGGAGACCCCCCTTCCCTTTTTCCAATGTCACATTTTGGTGAACCTGCAATAGACAACTCTTTCTTGTTGGTGTTAGATGATTTTCCTCTCACATTAGCTCTTGCATACATATTAAATTAGTTTTAATTTATGCTCTGGCATTCTAAAATACAAAAAAAATATACATATTCATAAAAATACAAAAACACTTCTTGCGTTTCATTCATTATGAAGATCTTTTGGTGTATGGCTATTTTTCTCATTATTCTTCTCTTGGAATCTCTTTATAGTACTTATTATGTGTATGAGACTATTCTCCATTTTATTACATTCCTCACTCTTCATGGTGTGTTTTCTTATGCCATTATGAGATTGACCAATACTAGTCTCCCTACTTTTAAAACTTTTATTAAGGATTTGTGTAATGGACTCATTACTATTTTGGATTATGTGAAGAATTTGGTAGATGATACACCATCACCTAATCTTCCTAATCTTCCTCCTAACCTTCCTACTCCAATTCCTAATACTCCTACTCCTATTCTTCCATCTTCCATCCCTAGTTCTTCTCACACTTTTGTTGAGGCTCAAACTAGGGTACAAGATGAGGATGTGCAAGAATTCCTAGATTTACCTTCCCCT
>MU224350.1:2142722-2156001 GCA_018584345.1 Thuja plicata | reverse complement strand
ATGCCGCTGTAAAGAGCGTATTAACACAACAAGATGTTGGTTGTAACCATAGAGGAGCTTGGATTGCAAAGGTCCAGGAGTATGACATAGATGTCAGGCCAACAAAACTCATAAGAGGGAATGCTCTATGCAGGGCCATAGCAGAGAATCAGCAAGTTGTAGAAGATGATCACAAAGTGCTGATGGTAAGTCTACAAGATCCTTGGTTTTCAAATATAGCATATTTTCTGACTTATGGTGAATGCCCGGATGGATTAATTGCTAAACAAAGGAGGAATTTGAAGAATAAAGCTTTGAAGAATGTCATTCATGATGATGTTCTTTATAAGAAAGCAATTGATGGCACTTTTCTGAGATGTGTTGATAAGGAACAATAGGAAAAGTTGTTGAAATCCTTTCATGATGAAGCATGTGGAGGTCACTTCTCATCTACCGTGACAGCTTTCAAGAATCTAATGCAGTGCTATTATTGGCCTGGAATGTTCAAAGATGCATACAAGTGGGTGGATAATTGTGAAAAGTGAAAGTTGTTTACAGGAAAACCTCAGTTGGCTGCATTACCTTTGAAACCAGTGGTGATAGATGCCCCTTTCCAACAGTGGGGTTTGGACTTTGTAGGACCAAACAATCCCCCTTCAAGTCAGGGACATTCATACATCTTGACTACCACTGATTACTTCAGCAAATGGGTTGAAGCTAAACCTATGAGGAGGACTACATCTGAAGCAGTATGTGAATTCATCAAAGAACAAATTTTAGTCAGATTTAGTGTTCCAACAAAATTGATCATGGATAATGCCTCATATTTCTCATCCTCAGAAATCGTTGCCTTCTGTTATGATTATGGAATTCAGATAGGACATTCTTCAGATTATTTCCCTCAAGGTAACGGACAGGCTGAGTCAAGCAATAAAAATCTGATTAATATTTTGAAGAAATTGGTGACTGATAATCAGAAGAACTGGCAAAAGAAAATACATGATTCTCTATGGGCAGATAGAACTGCTCCTAAGAGGGCTATAGGAATTTCACCTTTTGAGTTGGTATATGGAGTTGAAGCCAACTTGCCATTACCTTTAGAACTTGCTACATGTAAGTTGAAAATTTCCATTGAGGATGATGTGTTTAAGGATGGTTTAGAGAAGAGGATTCTGTATTTGACCAAGTTGCAGGAGGAAAGGGAAGATATGGTTGATAGGATCGATGAACATCAGAACTGAGTCAAGAAATTGTTTGATAAAAGGGTAAGGCCAAGAAAATTCATGGAAGGTGATATGGTGTTGTTGTGGGATAAGAGACATGAACCTAAAGGAATGCATTCTAAATTTCAATCTCTGTGGAAAGGTCCATTCCAGATTGTGCAAGTGAATCAAAATAATTCTTTTAGACTGGCATATCCTTCCAGAAATTCCCTGCCATGTTCCTATAATGGGCAGGACTTGAAGCTATATCAGATGCATAATTGAAGAGCAGGTAACCCCTGCGTAGTAGTTAGTTAGGTAGGTGTTCTTTTTGTGTCTTAGTTTTAGTGGTTGTCTTTCCTTTTGCTGTTGTTTTTCCTTAAGTTTAGTTTTCCTCTGTTTCAAGTTGGCCTGCTCCTCTCTGCCCTCCCTGTATGCTTTTTCTCATTGTTTTCTTTGGTCTAGACTCCGCAGCCCAATGGATAAGGCACTTGCAAAACCACAGTAGCTGAATTCTTCATGCACTTTGCAGTACATGATCCCCCAGTCGGAGCCAGCTGTTGTTTGACTTTCAGTCACCCCTTTTTTTTTGACATTATGGTCATGTCAAGTCAGTCTGTTTAGTTATGAGTCTAGGTCTAAGTCGCTATAGGTAGGTAATCTTTGCCAGATTTCCCTTCATTTTCCTTTTTGTTCTAAGCCAGGTGGGATGTTTTCAAGGTCTCATTAATTGGGTAGGTTGTAGCACCCAATCTGGAAAAGATTATGATCTTTCAATTGATGATCTTTTTAGCAGAATAATGGTTGGTGATTATGGTTTCCAGGAATTCAGAAAGTCTCAAAAGAAAGTGTTGTTGATTGTATTTCTTGTTTGGCAACTTTCCTGGTTCCTTGTCCTGATCTTTATGCTATGGTAAACCCTGGAAACCCTAGTTTTCCAAGTGTTAAATGATGATATTAAACCCTCAGTCTTGGTGCATTCTATTTCTCAGTTACTTTTTCCGACTTAAGGCATGTGTTTATTTGAAGTCGCCTGGTCGCGTTATCTCAAGTGAATATTCCCTGTGTCTTCCCGACTGTGCATTTTCTTTGTGTCACGTAGTCTCTTAATACTTCAGAATAATCTTTCTGTGTTCTGAGACTTAGCGCCTTCTTCATAGTCAGGTAGTCGCAGGATACTTATATCATAAAGCTCTGTGAAAATGGGACCCACGACTCAGTCGGGTGATCGCAAGAAAGTTTCAATAGTTACCAAAGTGTCTTCCAACTTCGCGATTACCTTGTTGTCGCATTATCGCTGAATCAAGCCAAAGTTAACAGTCAAGCAAAGAAATTAGTCATGTGATCTTGAAATGAAATGGTGGTTAAGAGGTTTTACTTCTAACTTCACGACTGACCATTTGTGGTTAACAATAACACTTAGTCGGGTGATCATGACAGACTCTTCATAGTCATGAAAATGTTCCCAGACTTTGCGATTACTTCGTGTCGGGAAGTCCCAAGATGACCATGTACAAATTTTTATGACGGAGGGACCCACTACTCATTCGGGTGATCATAGGTAAGTCTTAACAGTTATAAATATGTCTCCCGACTTCACGATTACCTTCAGTCACGTTATCGCCAGATCAATCAATGCTAACGGTTAAGCCATGCCTTTAGTCGCATAGTCTCGAAATAGAGCAGCGGTTAAGGGATTTCTTCTTAGACTTCACGACTGACCATCTATGGTCTGCAGAAATGTTTAGTCGAGATGTCATAGGACAGAATGATGACTCAGTTCTCTAGTACTATAGTGAATGAACTAATGGCTGTGTGACATGTGTCATAAGGTGGGTGGATATTGAAAGATTGTCGAGTGGTCGCCAGATGAGAAAAGTGGATTGAGCGACTTTGAGACTAAGGTATGTTTCCTTCAGTCGTAGAGTCTGAGAAAGATTTAAGGGTATGCAGAAACATCAAGCAATTAAACAACGACCGTCAGATAAAAAGTTCAGAGGATCTGATGTTAGTCGCGAAGTCTGAAAAAGAAAGTGCCCTAAGAGAAAAGTCCTCCTGACTTGGCGATTAAGGTCTGTCACGTAGTCGTCAGAAGTGAAAAAGGGTGCTTATGACATGTTAAGATAAGATTGAACATTAAGGAATTTTATCCACCGACTTGGTGACTAAGCATTGTCACATAGTCTCGAAATAGAAACTAAGCATTTGATGACAAGGAGATAACCATGATGGTTAAGGGTATCGGCTACTCGCAAGGTCTCAGAATCAATGACGAGTTAATGTTAACTGTGCGTGACTTTGATTTTAGTTGTGTTGCATGATCGCCATATTGTAACTCAGGTCAGCCAAAGGTTAAGAACGCACACTGTCGCCAAGTCTTCAAATGAAACCATGGTTAGTGACAGAGGCCCGCGACACAGACTTAATGCAGTCGCTAAGTCACCAGTTAGCAGAGCAAGGATGAAGAGTTTCAGATTTCATGGTGACTGTTCAAGTTCTCAAATTTGAAAAGCCTTTTTCTTTGCATTCTGTCTCTTTGTATTCGAATAAGAGGGAAGGTCATTGGTTCTTAGAGGCTTGATGTATTGTAGAGCCTATAAATTATGTAAAGAATTCAATAATGAAGGTCGGAAAACTTGTTAATGAAGCAGAAGTGATTCTATTTATAGAGGCTTTTTCTCATGTTTGTTGTGCCATTTTAGTGAATCATTCACATTTTGAATAGATAGAACAGTCATATATGAAGCTGTAGTTGCATGCTGGATTCCATTTCATGTTTGTGATTGCAGTGAAGGTAATTCTATTTACCTGTCATGTATGATTCTTCTCCTGTTCATTTAGTAATTTAGATGCATCATAATAGAAAGCACAATTGTATGTGGAACTGTAATTCCTGCCTGGATTCTATTTCATGTTAGTAGTTGTAGTATAAGAAATTCTATTTTCCATCTATATATGATTCTGCTCCTATTCTCACTAGTAGGATATGCATTCTTAAAATAGATAGGTTTAGGTTAGAAGACAGTTTTATGATAATCTGTGATCAACATTCCATTGGGATTATAGGTTATCCACTCATCATCCTTGCCTGAATTGTTTGTGTCTACAAGAAATTTAGTTAAAAACTCATAAGGAATTAACTGATGATCAATAAAAAGACACATTCATTCATATCAAACACAATCAGGGAGCTGTACCTGTCAGTTCAGAGGGCAGTGATAGAAGACTTACACTGACCCATTTGTTGGTGACATCCTTTTGTTCTCTCACCTTGGGTGCTAAAAGAGTCAGAGATTATAAATCTAAAGGAAGGACAAACTGTTAACCAACAAAACCCATTCTGATAAATTCTCTCTCTAAATATAAATGTCCCTTTCATTATACTAATAAAAATTTACTTGCTAATTGTGTGCATTTCGAGCTATATGTTAGAGAAAGAGCTGCCTTGGGAATTATATCTCATTCCTGTGCAGTATTACAATTTCTTCATAATTTTGATATAGGGCATTCCCCTCATTCTTCTATAAGTTAGATTGCATTTCTCCTCTTGTCTATTCACTGGGGGAAAGAGGTATTTTATTCCAGTCTTCTAGGATCCAATTTTTCTCTTAGCATGTATTTTCTTTTGAGTTTAATTGGTTATTTTTTCTAGATTCTATCCCTATAAAATCATTCATGATATCTTCTTTAGGACATTTGTTTTATAAAGATATCTCTTTGCTATAAAATCTCTTGATATAATTTGATATATCCCTTTCCTTCACACCTGGGGGGCAAGGTATTTTCCTTCTTCCTCTATCTAAGGATTTACTTTCCTTAGCTTAGTTGCATTTGTTTATCATCTAACATTATTTCCTTACAAAGATATATGTTTTTTACTATGGATACCCTCTTATATGAGAGGTGATTGTCCTAGGTCATCACCTCTTCTTTATTTTGTAAACTATGCTTTTGATAAACTCTTGCTCTTGCTTTGGGTTAGAGTTTGATTCCTTCATCCTAAGATTCTGCTTCCACTTGATTACAGGGGGCTTGTTGATTGAATCTTTGGTCTCTCTTTTCTTTAAAAGATGGCATTTTATCCTAAGCACTCCTCTAGGGTAGGGGTCTTGTTGATAAGATCTCTTCCCTTTTTGAGGATCCTTTTTTCATAAGTGACATATCCATTTCATGATTATCTATGTTCTTGGATGTAAGGGTCAAGGCTCTTCTCTAAGAATATGGTATACATTGTTGTTAAGCTGGATATCTCCTTACCTTGTGAATTAGGTATCCTCTTTTCTCTTCCTTATCCTGCCTAGTGGGTAGTCATGATAAGGAGGGGGAATATATAGGGTCTCCCTTGAACTATAGTTTACATTGATTTACATTTTTTAAGCATGTTAAATCCTTGGAAGGTAACGCACATAAGTTGCTAAATCCTGAAGGGACACACATTTTCACTTTTATTTTTGCTAAATTCTCAGAAGCTAACGTACATAAGTTTCTAAATCCTGAAGGGACACACATTTTTACTTTTATTTTTGCTAAATCCTCGAAAGGTAACACACATAAGTTGCTAAATCCTATAGAGATATGCACCCTTTTATTTTACAATATGCTAAATCCTTGAAAGGCAACGCACATAAGTTGCTAAATCCTTAAGGGACACGCATCTTATATTCCATAGTGATACAAGAATGTGGATCTATGGATATTTTAAAAGTTGTCAGAAGACAAATTTACAATTACATGAACAATTTATGGGTGAACCTATTGGGCTCTCCCTCGGTGATTCATGGTAAGGTGGGCATCTTACTAGGTGAGGTAATCACTTTTTCTTTTCTCTCTTTTCACTTTCATGCTAGTAGGATTAGATCATGAAGCTATGTTATCTATTGTGTGCTCTACTCTTGCTTATGTAATCATGTATGTTTTCTATGATTGATTTCTCTTTAATTTCGCATCTTTATGTATGTATGTTGAGTAATAATCCTTTGTCTAAGGGCTCATGTCCTTGAATTAGTGATATTCTACTTCATTGCGATCCACCAGTGTCTTTCTTCTAACTTTATCATGAGCATGTTTGATTTCCATACTCCCGCTAAAGTGGGGACTAAATGTATAGTCAGAAAATGGAAGTACTTCCATGGTAGACTAGTTTAGCCTTCCAAGTAGGTGGTTTGGGGTCATATAAAGCACCTTTAATGGGTTCCTAACTTTGACCTGGCTTTCCCCCTATTCTGCCTCTCTTTCCACTTCTTTCCATCTAGTTTTTGGCATCCTAGATTGCAGATTTGAGGTCTTTGACCTCAGGGTCAAGGTTGACCTTTTGAGTCTATGTTGACCTTGACCCTAACCTAGGTCAAGGTAGACCTAGACCTTGACCTAGGTCAAGGTTGACCTTGACCTTGACCCAGGGTTCAAATCTCAGGGTCCCACTGTTTTCGGATGTCGGTCTTTGCAAAAGTTATTTCTCACTTCCGGGTTGTCTATTTCGGCTTCTGAAGTGGTGATTCCTAAATTATATTTAACATAGGCCCAATTATAGGGGAATGGGTCCAATTAGGATTTAATTCTCCTATTTAGGCCTCCTTATAATATTGTGCCATGGTTTCATATAAAAGGAAGTTTTCTCCTCTCATTTTCTCTAAGCGATATTGAGCAAGAAGAAGTCTTCTAAGTGCAAACAGTTCTAACCAAGATTTTGTCAAGAAGAAAAAGGTTCAAGAATCCATTGTTCTACATGTTTCCATGATTTTTAGGTGTTCAATTTATCCTCTCAAGCATTCAAGTTCTCCATTGAAGATCAAGGATTCAATCTTTCAAGCCTTTGAAGGGATTAGGTTCAAACATTCAAGATTCATCATTCAAACCATAGATCTAGCCATCATGGTAGTGTGACCTTCCTACAAGATCCTTTGTGCATCCTCAAGACTCATTCATTCTCTTCAAGGTGGATTCCAAGCATACAATCATGGAGGTTTATGGTTTCTTTTGAGTCCAAGCTTTCATATTTACATACTTGCTTACATTTGAATTACGTTGCATATCTATTCAATATCATAGCTTCATTCTTAGATTCAATTATACTACTTGCTAGCATTCTATATTTATTTCAAGGTTAATTCCTAAATAAGGGTTTGACTAAGGAAAACTCCTCCCCCACAACAAACAAACCTCTTTTTCTTGCAGGTACAGGTTTGGGACTGCAGATTTGGACTCATATCTAGATACCCTTTTCAGCTTTCTTTCGGGCTCCATGAACATATTTTTTGTCAAGGCTGTACAGGTCAGGGTTCAAGATAATTGGGTTAGGGGTGACATTTGTGGGTCAAGTTCAACCTTTTTCATAAGACGGTGTTGGATCAGAAAAATATTTCTAGGTTTTGTTCATCTCTGCATTCTAGTTCCGGATCATACTTCAGATTTTCCAGAAATAGAGTACAAACCTCAGAAAACAGCAGTCTTTGATTTGTAATTCTTCAAGGTTAGTAATTTCTCTCATCCTTTTCAATTACTATCATATATCATATCTACATTTTCAATTAACAAAATTTAAGATCTCCCTCTTTGTTTTCATTTCCAAATGGTTGATTCATTTGTGCATTAATCCCTCTTTTGGGTTGATCAATTTGGATCTTTCATTTGTGCCTTTGAGGATAAAGGTGGAACATCTTATTTTCCTCTTAATACACATTTCTATACAAACTTCATTTAAATGTAAAGTAGGTTTAAGGGAATCAACATTAAAACACACATCCCCTTTTTTCCACCCTTCACAACAAAGTGGTGGAGGCCCCCCTTCCCTTTTTCCAATCTCACAAGTAGCTTTCTTAGAAGTTATTCTTCTTAAGACCTATGAAAACAATCTGAGAACATACACTTTGTGTGGTTTAGGATAAAGAAACAAATTTTTCTATGTGTGTTATGTTTGTTTCTATATTTTCAAACAAGAAAATGTCCTAGACATCTAATCACAAACTTTAAATTTTAAAAGTCCATCAAAAATAGTGATAGATAACTTTTCCTGGTAAAGTGACACGTATCATCATTTTTTTTATGGGTATGACCAGTTATGTCACGCCTAAAACAAATTAAGTGGCATGTATCAAGTTTTAATTTGCATTTAATCATTTGTTTAGTGATCTGTAAACCTATCAAGTACCATGTATAAGCAGTCAACTCATGCATACTAACTTTTAAGTTGCATGTAACATCATTTCAGTGAGAATGTAGACAGTTGCAAAGTGTCGTGTACCAACTTTAAAGTCACGCTTACAGACTGAGATAGTAAAATAGGGGGTGTTTCCCAAGGGTTTGGAAGAAAATTAATTCCATATTTGGATACCCATATATAATTTCTACCTATTTATAATCTTACATTGATCAAAATCCCTCATATTTGGAGAATTAAAAAAAAAAGCATTTTAGGGATTGATCAAAGGGGATAAAAGCTAAGAAATCTTTGATTTATGCTCATGTCCACTTTCACTAGATCCCACTACATAAATTCTACCTTGAAATTAGATGGTACATATCTCAGGCAATAGATTCCCTTCCCAAGTGGATACCTTTACCTCTTGATGACAAACAATTAAACCAACAAAAGAGGTGGAACCTAATAGGATGGCTTTTCCTTTTGGTAGTATGGATCCCGAACTCATTAACCTTGTCAACAAGGAAAACACTAATAATCCAAATAGCGAAAATGCAGAGGTTAATAATAATGGGGCTAATGGAGGAGGAATTGACCCTAACAACAAAGGGGTAGACAACAACAATGGAGGTAACGATGACCCTACTAATGAAGAGGCTACCGAGGAAAAATTCAATGAAGCGGTACAAAGCCTATTCTTCATGATACTCATGGAGAAAGTTTTACAAAGAGATAGGGAAAAGTACAAGGGATAACTTTAAGAAACCCCCCTCCCGAAAAGTATAAAATTGTGGCGAATCACATTTTTTTTGGAGGGAAATTTTTTAATATGGATGGCAAATTATGGTTCAAATTATGGATATTTGGTGGCAAATTTTTTAATAACGTATACCATTTTTATAAAAATATGGTGACAACAAAGGATTTTAATTGGAAAATTATTAATTTAATTGGCGAAGCTAGAAAATTTTAGTGATAAATTATGGAGAAATTATTTTATCATGTCGTAATTAATTTAATTGTCATGGCGAATGTTTTTAAAAAATACATATAAACTTGGCGATTTAATATAGTAGTTGTGTAGGTGGTATGGCGATTTAATAATTGGAAATAACTATTAAATTTTCATTCTCAAAGAATGACATGTGTGATGATTCCAGAGAGAGTTTTAATTAAATTAGTTATCTCGCCACATTCCATCTGAAATGCACCTTCCACCATTCATCTCTCTTAATCCAATGGTTTTGATTTGATGTTGAAGTTGCATTGGGTCCCACCACTACGACATCACAGACTCACACGTCCATTGGATTACAACATATCAACGAAGGTGAATTTTGGGCCTATTATTGGTCTTCATAATGTTTACAAAAAACTCTTGGGGGAATCATGACACATGGTATGATTGATCGTACCAATAAGTTCACGATCAATCATACCATGTGTCATGATTCCGTAGAGAGTTTTTCGTAAAGATTATGAAGACCATCAATAGGCCCAAAATTTATCTTTGTTGTAATCCAATGAACGTGTGAGACTGTGAGTCTATGAGTTGTGACAAGATTTATTAATTAATTTAAAAATTATAAACAATTGTCGTATAGTTTTAAATTTAATTAATAAATCCTATCAAATTGTCATATCAGACATATTTTATCTGCTGCATAGCTGTTTCCAGTAATATTAGATAGAAATTTTAATTAATGGCGATGAGAAGATATGACATCAAGTAAAGTAATGACAATTAATTGCGACTTAGATGGAGCCTTTCAAATTTCAATTATAGATAAGTGTGAACTGTGACATTATTATCTATTCATTACCAATTTACCTTGATAGAATAATGCCTTAAAGTTAAGACTTAAATGAAAACATCATGTCATTTAAGGACATTGTTTTCTGACCGTTTGATGGTCTTACATCAATGGTAAAGCTTCATTTCCTACCGCTATTTTGTAGCTAACATAATTTGCATATTATTTCTGTGGAGTGGGCACACATTTCAAGTTTTTTTATAATAAAGAATTGTTATGTCCACCTGTGTGACGTTCGGCCTTTGTTATTCCAAATAAAGTAAATGGCTTATCATATTATTTCTAATTTCACCCACTGTTGCATTAAATATGAAAGATTTGGAGAGTATTGAAGGACAGTTACCATTTTACTTACAAATTAATTAGATCTTTAGGGAAGAGAAAGAATTTCAATTAGGGATTATAAATAGATGATATACGCTCGTTAAATTACAATTGTGAAAGTAGATTTGGGAAAATAGTCTGCGACTACTTAGTTCTCTTTGTTTTTTTGTCAAAAATTAGAATACTA
Source organism: Thuja plicata (assembly GCA_018584345.1). Lineage (NCBI taxonomy): Eukaryota > Viridiplantae > Streptophyta > Pinopsida > Cupressales > Cupressaceae > Thuja > Thuja plicata. Next base: position 2,145,357 of record MU224350.1, on the reverse strand, counting down.
ATCAGTTTGATTTTCAATGGACACTCCAATTCATTTAAGATGCACTACCTTGGAGGATCAGAAGGCCTTTTTGGGCCTAGTCATAGCCCCAATCTTGGCATCTATTTCTACGGAGTTGGGAGCCTTCACCAAGGAGGCTATAAGGATGGTGCTGGGCCATGAATTTATGGAGAATGAAAATAGGTATAGAGTTAACACCAACATTTCATCTTAGTTCATGGCATCTTTGTTGGACCTGGGTGGGGAAAAGGTAGAAATTATCATGCTTCTTAGGAAATTTTTTAGAAAAGAGTACCTCAGCGACGATGTGAATATTGTTGTATTTGTAGAAATTGGGTTTGGTATTCCTTGGGCAAATGATTTGCCGAGGATTCTAAAACCAGGAGAAAATGTGCCCAGGAAACCATTTCTACTAAACCTTGATGTTGAGCAGCTCATGCATCATCGGAAGTGGGCACAGATTGGGAAGGATTTCCTTCGGAAGTGGCACAACTTGGAGGATACCGAGGACTATCGATGGCCAGAAGAATTCTCCGAGATTATCCTCTCTTAAAAGTTATATATAGAAGGAAGGGAGCCTCAATTGGATAGTCCCTAACTATGTCTCTATCCCTATCCCTATCCTAGTCTCTACTATGTCTCCCTCTAGTGGTAGCAACTTACCAGGATTTTTGCAATGATGTAAATTATAATAACATATGTTTAAAAATATATATGAAAATGTTTTAAGAAATTTGAAGTGCTTTTCTATTTTGTTTTTATTATAAGAATCGTTAATAGATATGGCCTATGGGCGTCGTTGATTTGTAAAGTTGTACTAAAATTTTGTGTAATATAATATAAAATATTTGCATTGCACTTTTGTTTCATGTAATAATTTAATTTTTCCAAACTTTATCATTTAATGGTGACTGGTTACTGATTAAAATTTCATGGATAAGGTATTCTTGAATGCATGAATTCAAAGGGAATTCAATATAGTAAATGATTTTATTTATTATTGTGTATTAAATTATTAATATTTTAAAATCGTAACAATCATTAGATTACGAGAGATGAACGGTTGAAGTTGTATTTGAGAAGAACTATGGGTTTCAAAGATATTTTCTAAAAACTCACTTCAAAAATGTGACACATGTAATTAACATTAAATTTGTATGCATTTTTAATTTAATATTCATTAAAACCTTTCTGAAAATGTGATACGTGAGACGTGTAATATTCATTAAATTTGTTACATTTAAGTTTTAATGAAAGGTTTTTACCATTTCCTTTTTAATAACCTATCGACTTGTAGGCTCGTAGCAGCAAAGAAAAAAAGAACTGTTAAACCATTGCCAAAGATTTCGAGACTATAATTTGTGAGAGCCTTAGTCATTCTAACTTCTATCGATCCAGATTTCAAAATATAATTTCAGGTAATAAATCTAGCCTGATGCATCCTGATTTTGTAATGTCAAAAATTATGTTTAACTTGATTTTGAAATTTTAATTCTTGCACAATGCATGTACAGTTAGGGTTTTCTTTAATTGGGGACCTGGGGTTTTCTTAATTAGTTAGTTATTATCTGTGAATTTTTTAGTAAATATCTTTGATTCTGTGTTTTTTCATTCTTTCGAAGAACAATGGGGAAAGCAAAAACTCAATGCCAAGGGCAAGCAGATGGGAAAACTTTAATAGACTACAGAAAACTAGTAGAAATCCCTGGTTTTACTGATGAGTATCATGATTTTTATGATCCTGCTATCGACGGTCATAGGAGAGTAATATCAATTAAACATACATTGTGCAGTAAGGAAACTGGGCCAAAGAGGTCTGACTTTATAAAATTTAATCCAGCGATAGGTGCGAAAATGAATAAAGTTTCTTCGTGGGATGTAGGTTTGGGTTGCATACTATTACACAAAGTTTTTCCTTGCCCAAAAATTGTCTTGATTTGTGTAGAAAATTACGATGAAGAAAGAAAAGCAATTGTCAATAAAAATAATCAGGAAGAAATTTTAGTAATAACCTAGGAAGAATTTCTTAGTCTGCTAGACCTAGGGTTTGACCGACAGAACTCTAATGTCCATATTGACCTTGGATTGCTGGAAGACACATATGAGACAGTCGCACCAAATGCAAAAAATTCATTTATAAAGGGTCTAATAGTTACAAAGGCAAAGGCTTCATTGGGTGAGAACCATAAGCCTCCTTATGATTTTAACATTTTTGTGCCATGGGTTCAGGATACTATATCCTCACTAGCATTTTTTCTAGGAATGGAAAACAATAGGGAAGTGGGTGCCAACATTCTTCAATTGATTTGGGATATCCATTGTGTCAATGAACTAGTAAGATATAATTTTTTTGGACACCTGGTTCAATCGATGCAAGAACAATTAGCATTGATTAAAATAGGAAATTCTAAGACATTTAGGTTCACAACCTACTTGTGCTATCTTCTGCTACCCAAGCATGCTATAATATTAATGAGCAATGGAAACAAGCTTGAAATTCATATGGGAACAGGACCGATAGGTACTCCAATGAGTCCAGTAGGTACTCCAATATATAACTGGACACCTCAGATAAGGATGTATGATAACATAAGGAATTACAGTAATTTTGTAGATTTCTTTTGGGCACCATTGT
>MU224350.1:2035048-2140246 GCA_018584345.1 Thuja plicata | reverse complement strand
ATTCAAACTTTAACAAATACTAGTAATAATTTAGTGAAGATTACTAAAGAACACATTTGGGGCCAAATATTGGGGATGTCTAATAGCTTGTTTGAGTGGTTTGAAATGCTTCAAAGTATGAGAGTATATTATGTGAAGCTTCATAATAACATTAAACAAAACATGGATGTTGTCAAGAAAGGAAAGAAAGCAAAAGATATTATGCAACAACTCTATAGTAAGAGTCATAGTTATCTATCAAACAAGGGAATTAGCACCCACCTTGATGCCTCAGTAAAGGTATCAAGTATCATTTGAAAATTTGAGAAGCTATGGGAAGCACAAGAAATGGATGACAAAGATAAGAAGAAGATCTTAAAGATGGAACAAAGGAAAGTGAATTTGGAAAGTCTTGGTTTGACTAAGGGATTTGACACAAATAAGTTCATTGGAAGAGAAATTTACAAAATAAGCTTGCAGGAAAAAATAAATATTGATTTATGCTTTCTTCCTATAGACTTATCTCCTGATATAGTCATGGATTTAATCAAACCAGTGAGAAATTTGAATGGAGTTTTAGAAGAAACAGTGCTTTCAAGTCACACTTCCAAATATGAATTTCTAATGAAGTTGCAGGAGTTTGACTATACTATGAACCAAATTGTTCTACCATCAGAGGATGTTTGGACTGGCCTACAAAGATTGCTCTGAATTTTGAACTACTGTAAATTATAATGTATTGCAAATGAATACAAAAAAAACTTGTGCTCTATATAATTTTCATGATTTCCAATTTAATGTATGTTGAGTTACTCTATTTTATTCAGTTATTCTTAGTTGATTTATTCTGTAATATGCTATTGGAAATTTGGAATACAAAATTTTATTCAGCAATTTCAAATTCAAATATGAATGATCATTGATGATGTGATACAAACTACAATAATGATACTCTTTGTTATGAAATTTTAATGATGAAACATAATACATTCTTTCTTTTCTAAAATGAACATTGAATGATAGGATATAGTAGTTAATAAGTTCAAAAAATACATATTGATTGCTACTACTAATTTAGCAGAAATTTTCTAAATTTGCCAATTCATATCTGCGTCGTCATCATCATCTAATTTTGGCATTCCAGTTCCTTCATTGTTCTCTTAATTTTCATTTGTGTCTTCTTCACTCTGACCTCCACTTCTATGAATTCCACTCCCATCGCCACCTTTAGTTTTCCCACTCGGAGTCAGAGATTGGTTAATGGTGCTGCCCAACCCTCTTCTTTTGCATCTTTTCTTCCAGATTTCCATTGCTTTTTGATAAGGAAAAGTATTGACATCATATCTAGATGTGTAGACCCTCAAGCATGATTCCAAATTATTGTCTAGTCTGTTTCTTAGCTTTTATTTTAGGAATCTGAAAGTACTAAAAACTCTCTCATCCTCCACCGAACCCAATATCATGGTTTGACATAGATCAACAAGCTTGAAGAACTCTAAAATTTCATCACGCAACATTGTGTTATGTTTCATTTCAGTCCAAATCCTTCTTGCCGAGCCCTTTACATGTGGTTTATGCATTAATTGATATTGATGCTTCATAGTCCTTGCAAAAGTGCCTGATTGCTGTCTAAGAAGACCTTCATCTCAAATTCTATTGATAGTCACTCCATTGAATTCTATAGATTTGCAAAATTCCTTTATCAAAAACAATAGCCTATTATGATAATCTTCCTTAGAGTTTAAGTGCCAATATTGAGGAAACACAATTTCCATGGCCTCAAGTAGTTGTTCATATGGGAATTAGGATCTTATTTCAGAAGAAAATTTATAGGCTATGTCCCTTGCATTAGCTGCTATAGACTCAACAATCTTGGTAAACTCTTCCCTTGTAACTCTTGTAGCTCGGTTCTTTGGGGCACTGTAGCACATTAGTATCTGAAATCCCCTTACACAAACACATAAATCTTCATTTTCAATGATCTTTAAATAACTATCAGGATTGTCCAAATCTGTTAGTTTCCTCCAGTGATGAAATTTTTCATCAGATAAATTTGGGTCATTTCGATAAAGATTATCGAGGACTTGGCATGACATTTTATGCAAAGTAGCATATTCTGCAATATACATGGCTCTTTGCTGGAATTTTTTCATAATGAAAGTCATTTCTTATAGCATGGGAAGAAGAGATGCTAAACTCAAAAGTGTCTCTATATTTCTTAACCTCCGAAGCAGGTCGCCACATCTTTGATTTTCTGCATTGTCATGATTTTCATGTACATAAGGCCAATAAAAGATTGATATTTGGAAAAAACTTGATGCGCTGGCCCATCCAAAGAGATCCATCTAGTATTAACATATTTTAGAAGCTTATTTCCATTGGTAATTCCATCAGCAAAGTGTTGAAATTCCCTAAATTTTTTGGGACTTTGACAAAATATGAGTACAACTCTCTTACTAAATCTTCAACCTTTTTTACTAAAGGAAACTTCTTCACAACTTGAAAAGAAAGATTCATCCTATGGGCCATACAATGAATGCCAACAACATATGGTAAACAAGAAGCCTGTATCTTTGTGCAAAGACCATTCCTTTGACCTTGCATTATTGAAGCTCCATCTGCTCCAACACAAATCAACTTTTTCGCTATTGTCAATTCATCCATAGCTCCATATTCAATTAAATGGCCCTTTGCTAATTGAAATAAAGTTTCTGATGTCGCATTGTCCCTTAATTTTGCAACAGTTAGTAGATGTGGTTGGCGAACATTAGTCTATAAAGTATAAACATGCATGCATACCCACAATGTATTATCTATTGTCATAAATTCATCTAAGGACAATGCAATAAAGGTTGACTCTTTTATTTTTCTCTGTACATCCTCTATTTCAACCTGGGCAATACAACTTGCCCATTCCCATCCATTGTTTATTGATCAATGAGTGATAGGATAGTTAGGAACTTTCAGAAAGTGTAACAAACCACTCATTTCTAGATAGTCTGTCATTGGACGCCCTCTGCTCAAAATATGGAAAACATAACTTAATTGAATATCTTTTCTGCATTCTTCTACTTCACTTGCTTTTGCAAAAATAGCATTAATAGAACCTTAAACTTCACCAGGCTTCATCTTAAATTTATGAAACGAATAATATTCCTCAGCACGCCTTTGATGTTGACATTGCGCCTTTGTTTTATATCTTACCACTTTTATTTCCTTTCCATCTATAGTTGAGGTTTCATAAACCTCACCAAAAGGTTTCTCGATGGTGTCCAATTTAAGCTGCAACCGCTTTTCTTTTTTATACTTCCAACTAAAAATCATACATCTACATTCTACTGGTGGCTCACTTACAATTGGATTGTCTACAGGTTCAATGAATGGATACTTTTCCACCCAATCAAATTTAAATCTCCTAGACATCTCCCATTGACAATCAGTTTTTTCTTTTGATTTTCCTCTCCCTTTAGTGTTTCTATTAATTAAAACATCATCATCACCGAATTCGATCGATTCATCCTAGTACTAGTTATTTACTTGAAATTCATCTTCAAGGTCATCTTCACGAGAGATATCAGGTTTCACAACTTCGTCACCAGATTTATTAGGTTCCCTAGTTTGTTGACTAGACTCCTATATAAGCTGATAACCTCAAAGTTGTACAGGTTCCTCTGATGACATACCTTCCTCACTTTTACCAACACCATTGTGTCTGCCCCTGCCAAAGTATAAAGATATTTTTCTGGATTTCATTGGCCTCCCTTGGACATCTCCAGATTCTCCACCTTCAATTGTCCTCTTCCTGTTTAATTTTGACTGTGACATCTCCAACAAATTAAGGCTACAATAAAATTTTACTTGAATAAGATACTAAGGACTCGTAGTCTTTCCAGGTCGCTACCGATCGCAATTGTTAGCTCAGAATCAACTAATTTTTTGTACTCCTAAATATCTTGAAACTATCCTTATATACAAATGCTTATTTCAAATTTTGGCGAAGGGGATGACATTTTCATATGATAATAACTAATATTTGGCGAACCCCACGTAATTTCAAGTAATTAACTAGGTGAATAGGGTAGGAATTTGGGACATGGTGAATTATGATGCATGGTGAATTGGTTCCTAGTGCAAAAAAAATTTTAACTTGGGATAATGGGCCTTTGGCAAATGGCGATCCTTGATAAATACCCCTTCCTTAATTTGTAGAAAATAATAGTAAATATACAATAGACAAATGGGTGAACAACCCCACTACCATAGTGAAATTACATGCAAATAGTGGCAAACAACCTTCTTAATATATGTGTTTTTTATAAAATCTGGGTGAACTGGTCAAATAGTATAATACGCATTTTATTTCCAAATTCTATATGCCCGACGGGACATATTCACCAATTGGCAAAGAATTGCCACTAAAAAATCCCTAAAAAGTGAGGAAAAAACTTCCTCATGACTATGATGTTGATAAATTAAAACCAAAAGAAGATGAGACTAATCCTATTAACATCATGAACAAATAGTTTAATTTATTTCAAATGCATTTGGACAGCATGAAACAAATGGGGGCTCTTAAATCCTTTTCCATTGAAGCATTGTGTCCTTTTCCATTTGATAAACCCCTAATTTGATAATCCTTAAAGGATTATAAGTTTGTCATTAGTATACAAGGAAACATTTTTTGGACTATCAGTTACATGATCACTGAGCGATAGCATTCAATCAAGCGCAGAGGTCACCGAAACAATCAAACATAGAGGTCACTAAAATAGTCAAGCGTAGAGGTCACCAAAAATGTCTTAGCACAATGATCCCCAAAATCAATGAACATTGATAGCACTATCACCAATAGACAGTTCAAAGAGTAACCCAAGAGAACAGTCTACAGAGTAAACCGAGCACCAGTCTACAGAGTAACTCGAGCACTAGTCTACCGAGAGACATTTTTATTCTTGAGAAAAGCATATCTGAGATACATGATAGCTAAAGCACTTAAGTTTTAAAAATAGCTTTATTCTTAGCTATAAAATCATTTCTTGAGGATCAAGTAAATCATAAGTAATAGTTTTAATCAGTTTAACTGATTGTAAACATGCAAACTAGGAGATCAAGGTCAAGTTGTAAACCTTTGATCATAGAGTTTTTCTTGTAAAGCGTGAAACCTAATTAGGTCAAAACCTTTGTATATATAGATGTATAATCAATCAAGAACATGATGATTGTAGCCGCAGATGACATCTATGGATCAGATAGAGAGTTTCATGTAGAATGACACAAAAGGAAGAATTTAGTTATGAAGAACTAGATTCAAGGTTACCGAGTAGAACAGAGGTATTATTCATCACAATTAGGTGATACATAAGTTTGTGAACTTAAAGTATCTATATTTAGCTATTCAATATTGCAAGTTATCAATTCATAAGTATTTTTGACTACTCTCTAACAATTGTAGCAAATAGAAGAAATCCTTCAAGAAGGTGGAATTAACAGTCTTATTGTAAATCTCTTAACCGAGTGCACACTTAACATTTCTGTTAAAATCTCTTAACCGAGTAGACTTACCAAGTCTAACATGTTACTCTTTACAGGTTAAGATCATCAGAAGTTATCACAACTTGTAGCCTTAACCGACACCTTCCATTCTACAGATAGTGAAGCTTTGTGGGTTTCATCCCCACTACAGTTTTTACCTTCTAATAGGGGTTTTCTGCGTTACCAATTCTTGTGTCATTTGTAACTAAGTTTCATGAATGTTTCTATGATTGTTTACAAGAACTTACATTTATGTTATGATATTACATGCATAAGGTAGAAAATCAATATGGTCATTAATGCAAGAAAATGCTACTAAGTTTAATTGATAAAAAATTTTAATGGTACTGATTCACCCCCCCACCCCCCACCCCCCCCCGCCCTCTCAGTACACACCCTTCCATTATTCCAACAATTGGTATCAGAGCTAGATCTCTTATTTAGAAAAGTTTAAATCACTTGAGAGAAAATATCATGCAATGGAAAGGTATAAGCTTGACAAAAAATATTGAGAATCAGAAGTTGGAGATATAGATTTTCTTTGAGCAATACAAAGAAACAAGAAACAAGAAACAAGATGAAAGAGTTATTGGCTGAAAGAAAAGTCATGTTATCTTGCTACATTGAAACTAACTATCATGAAGAAGAGATACCTAATTTATTTGGCTCATCAGGATCTACATCTGGTAATACGTCTAACACATCTGAATGAAGCATTACAAGTCTGAATGAAATCAATCAAGATTTGATTGAACAAGTAAAGGTACTACAAATCAGTCAAGAGACACCGATGGTAAGAATGATTGATATTATGAATAATTCAAGACAAGATGGAAAAGAAATAACATTAGCTATTGATGAATGGAGGAAGATCACTGAATACTTGCAAGAGAAAGAATATGAGATGCAGAGACTAACTGAACATCACCATGAGATCACTAATCAAATAGTTGTTATGAGTCATGAGGCCAATTGAGTGAACATAGAACTTAATGGAAAATTGGAAGCTATTGGTTAACTAAGAGAAGAAAATGAGAAATTGAAGCATGAAGTAAGGATTCAGCAATAACATAATGATATAATCAAGAAAGCTGAAGAAAGTACAAAAATAATGGATGAATCTATGAATGGACAAAGAAGACTCAACAATAATACTAGTTGAGGGTATACCAAGCATGGATAATCATCAAACCATTCTGATCAAAGGAAAGTCTACACAAATCCAAGAGAAAATAAGTCGGCATGCAATCACTGTGGAAAACTATGCCACACATCAAATGTTTGCAGGAGAAAAGATAAAGGTATTCCTAAATCTACTTCTACATTCATGGGTAATTGTTATATCTGTAACAAGCATGGACACAAAGAACATGAATGGGAATCTAAGGTGAACCAACCAAAGAAGGAATCCTACATGGAAAACTATTGTCCTACTTGCAAAATGCATGGGAACACATCTCATGAATGTAGGAAAAAGAAAAAGCAAGCATGGAAACCAAAAGAACAAGAAAATTCTTATAAACTGAGGAGAGTCAGTAACTCATATATTTGAGATTACAACACATGGGTAAATTGCACAATATGTGGAATATATGGACATATAGCTGCTAACTGTATGAGGAAATGGACAAGAAGGTCTAGGAACTAGACTAACTCTAGAATGGCATTCTTACACTATCATAAGGTCGATCATCTAAGAAAGGACTGCAAATATCGATTGACAAAGTCAAGCACTTTTGCAAATGGAAACACTATTGAAGATATCAGGAGAATGAGAAATCAAATGTCGAGGAGAGCTTCAAACAATGACAATGTTGGACCAAGCAATATAGTTGGTGACACCTCATCCATGGATCTATTCATTCCACCACCCTCACCTAAGAAATACAAGTAAGTATGGAACTACACTATACAAAGATATATTCTAAATTAGTTCCAATATTCATTGATAATATGCCAACTTAGCATGAATAGAGATGCAATGTGGTATTACTTGTTCTGATTTTGTGAATCTAGTCTTATTGGTCAATACACACTAAGCATCGTCGATGTACATGTGAAAAACAACCAAGTGGTCAATATAAACCAAGCGTCGTTGGTAAACATGTAAAAGACAATTAAGTCTTTGCTACATACCAAACACCAATGGTGAACACATGTGAAAAGTACAACTAAGTTATCACTTACCCTAAGCATTGTATACTCACCGAGGATAAAGACTTTGGTATGATACCCGAGCATCTTTGTTTCATCAACCTAGTGGAGGCTGAAGCATTCAATACACTACTTATGTTATTTTCTATAAATAGGGAAATAAAGAGCTCATTCATTCACCAAGTGATAAAGTGAAAAAAATAGAGTGAAGAAGAGAGACTAAGTGTGACAAGATTGCAGAACAATTCATAGTAGATTCAAAGGCTACTTTAACAGATTTCAACCATCCATAGAAAAGATCAAGTGAGTATCTAGAATCACCAAGATAACAACTTATTTATAAGAAGCCCTAAATATTTCATGAACAATGGAAACTACCTTGCGAGTCTCAAAGATCAAGAACACAAAGGAAAACAAGATCAACCTGATTAAGAACACAACCTGTGAGTAGCCTAACTATAGGTTTTTCCCTAAGGTTTTTTCTCAACCTGACGATAAGGGAGTGTTTTCAAGTATACCTCATAGGTTTTTTCTAGTTGAATATATCTTCACATACATCCACTGCAAGGTTGCAGAGAACAGAGATCTTGATATTAAAGAAGCTTACAAGAAGCTATGCCAGGATGGAAACCTAAAAGACGAACACAAGCACATTGAGGTAAAATGGTTAACCAATGCCCTACTATTCCTGAGAGAGTTCAAGACCAAATGGATACACATTGTACTTAGTCGGGTACATGATAGGAAAATGTGGTTGGATGAACCAAAACTGATCACAAAGGATGTGATTCACGCTGTAATAGGTTATCACATCATCAACAATGCAAAAGCCCTGAAGCATCCTTCACACCTCGACATTGAAAAACTAAGGCAAAATTGGACAGAAGAGGGTTGAAACTCATTACAATCACCGACCCGAGATGAAATTTGGTGCATGTGTGATTGGGTACAAGATATTCCAAGCTAGAAGAATGAACAACATAGCATGTGGAGCAATTGACACTTCTTATAAGATTGTGAAGAAGGGACTTCAACTAGACTTATCCGAGTTTCTACTAAAGGAACTCAAGGAGAATATGAGAATAATTAGATCATCTTGATCTAACACATGTAAGTCCATTTCCCTCCTTATGTGCACATTCTTCTATTTTTATAATTTCTTCCCCTCTATCGGTAATGTCACCTGGGATAGAACCCAACATATAACTGCACATATTAGTGAATTTATTAAGTCACTAGGGGATAAATTCACATCCATAATGGACGCATACTTTACTACTTTCAAGGATAGAATGTAGAAGAGAATGAGAATCCATACACAACTAGTTGAACAATTCAAAGATCACATATGTTTCATAGTGGACATCGATACAAAACTTATCAAACTAGTTGTACTGAGAATAGCATGGTTACCACCATTAGACTATGAGATCAACATTCATCAAGTTACAAAGGCAATTGAAGCCTTATTGAATGAACCAGTGGACAAATCATTGAGTGGATTTGGCACATATGAGGAGGCCAAGTCTAGAATCAAGACTAACTTAGTAGTGAATAAGATCAACAGGAAGAATACAAACAAGGTGAAAAAACTTGAGAAGAAACAGCTTGTAAATGATGAAACATTTGAACAATGAGATGTTATCGAGGGACAATCACCCGTCGGTGAAGGTGAAGAGTTAAGTAACTCTGATTCTACTAAATTAGATGCACCACCAACCAAGAAATCAAAGGTTTCAAATGTGACAGCTGCATCAAGAACCATGAGTAAGACAACAAAAGAGGCAGACTCACCACCAGTAAAGAAAGGTATTGTGAGGACTTATCATAAAACTAAGCCTCAAATTGGGAAATCAGCATCGAGTCAAAGAAGAAAATATATAAGAGGAAAAGAAGATAAGGATGATACTGCTGAAGTAGAAAGAGAACAAAGAATGCAAGTAGAGGAGGATAAAATACCTACAAAAATTAATGAAATTGCAGATTCAATCATCAATATAGGCATCATCTCACATCATAAGATTAGACAATGGACTATAATGTCTACTGTGGATAAGGACAAGATAGAGGAAGCCATAATTAAGGAAATGGTTTCATACAAGTATGTACCTACACAATTCAATGAGAATATTCCACAAGATCTCAATGAAAAAATATCAGCAAGATGGACATATGCCTCGCACACAGAGAAACAAATGAGTGAAATATCCCTAGTTACATTCATGTCACCTGAGTTAATAGTTGAAGAAATTGATTCAACAATGAAGGAGCATACAAAGAAATTTTCTGCAAAGATGAGAGCATACAAAGTACTACATGGTAGATTAGAAGACATTGACAAAGAAAGCAATGAGATTTGGAATGAAATCTTCAATCCACCCGACCAGATATTAGCTCTAACCGAGACACCTTACATTGAGGAGAAGGAGGCCACACTGAGCCCTGAGCACATTTTCATCAATGATACCAAGGATGTCAATCCAACCGATTTGACAACAGAGGCAAGTAAGGCCATGGATGATGTACCTCAGATATTACAATCATTAGGGGAAACACTAGAAATCACAATAAAAGATATAACTCATATTAACTATGATGATGATCCCAAGAATGATGAAGATGTAAATGTTGCCACCGAGAAAACAAAGGAAAAGGAGACAATGGATGTTGCACGGGAAAATGTACTAGGTCACATGCCTTTATTGATACAAGTTATCAATATAATATCTTAAGAAAAGAAGAAAACACTTGAGCCTGATTCTAACATACCGATGGAGAAAGGTGAAGAACAAGGGGAGCAAAAATATACAAATGAGGAGAAGGAAGATGCAAGTGGAGAAGATAAGCCAAGTGATACACCTTCCAAGGAAATTGAAGAGGCAAACAAAGATACAGATAAAGACAAGGTTGATCTAGAGACATCTACTACCGACCAACAGATTCATATCGAGCATCATACCAAAGGCATCACACCTCCCAGGAAATCACCAAAAGAAACAAAGCAATAAAAGAATCTTTCTATAATCCTTCATTCCCCTACTTCCAACACAATCCAAAAGAAGAAGAAGCATAAAAATGGAAGCAAACCAGTCACACTAGAGGAGATAATAGACATACCTGACTATGATCCTAGGACACTAGATCTTGAGTCATTATCTAAGTATGGAGAACTATGAAAGAGGAAAGAAATACAAGACAAGCTCAAAATTCATTCAACCGAGGAAAATTCTATCAACCAAGGAAAATTCATTCCAATTGGATTATGAGAAGATTGTAAAATAAAAATGGTTGAGACTTGAGATTCAAAAGACTGAAAGAAAAATCTGAGATGAGGTAATCAAGCTCCAAGCTATGTTACTACTAAATCTCACATTGTTGTTGAAACACATGACTTTGGAAAAGACATTAATTTCCACCCCAGAGATGTCAGTCACCAAGAGTATATATGACATGCAGGCCAGAATTAATTTGGAGCACATGACCCTCAAACACCTCAAGTAGAAATAGGAGAAGCAAATGGCAGACATTCAAAAATCTCATGCCCACATATTTGACAAGCTGTAAGTACTACACCTTTGTCATTATTTTCAAAAAAGGGGGAAAATCCAAAGGGGGGAAATGCAAAAAGGGAGAATATACCAAAAAGGAAAATGTATATACCTTACAATGGAGGAGACATGTACATACATTGTACCAAGGCATGCACATAGGGGCATTCATTGACAAGGTAAACACTTGGTGTATATACTGAACATATCAGTTTGCACATATCAGTTTTTTATACTAATGCAAAAGGGGGAGATTGATAATCCTTAAAGGATCATAAGTTTTTTGCTAGTATAAAAGGAAACAATTTTTGGACTATCAGTATAATGATTACTAAGTGACAACATTTAGTCAAGCACAGAGGTCACCCAAACAATCAAATGTAGAGGTCACCAAAACACTCAAGTGCAAAGGTCACCAAAAATGTCTTAGCACAGTGATCACCGAAATCAGTGAACACCGATAGCACTATCACCAATAGAAAGTTCAAAGAGTAACCTAAGAGCACACTCTACACTGAGCACTAGTCTACAGATTAACTTGAGCACCAGTCTACCGAGAGACTGTTTTATTCCTGAGAAAAGTAGATCTGAGATACACGTTAGCTAAAGTACTTAAGTTTTAAAAATAGATAAAACCATTTCTTGAGGATCAATTAAAGCATAATCAATAGTTTTAATGATTTTAACTGATTGTAAACATGCAAACTAGAATATCAAGGTCAATTTCTAAACCTTTGATCATACATTTTTTCTTGTTAAACGTGAAACATAATTAGGTCAAAACCTTTGTGTGTGTATATATATATATATAAGCAATCAACAACATGATGATTGTAGCCACAAATGACATCTATGGATCAGATAGAGAGTTTCATGCAGAAGACACAAAAGGAAGAATTCATTTATGAAGAGCTAGATTCAAGGCTACAAATAATAATAGAGGTATTATTCATCATAATTAGGTCATACATAAGTTTGTGAACTTAAAGGATCTGTATTCAGCAATTCAAGATTGCAAGTTATTAGGTCATAAGTATTTTCGACTACTCTCTAACAATTGTAGTAAATAGAAGAAATCCTTCAAGAAGGTGGACTTAATATTCCTATTGAAATATCTTAACTGAGTGCACACTTAACAGTGTTGTTAAAATCTCTTAACCGAGTAGACTTAACAATTATTACATGTTACTCCTAACAAGGTAGATCATCAAAAGTGATAACAAATTGTAGCCTTAACTAGAACCTTCTATTCTACAAATAGTGAAGCTTTTTGAGTTTCATCCCCACCACATTTTCTACCTTCTAACAGAGGTTCTCTGCATTACCAATTCTTGTGTCATGTGTAACAAATTTTCATGAATTTTTCTATGATTGTTTACAAGCACTTACATTTATGTTATGATATTACATGCATAAGGTAGAAAAGCAATATGGTCGGTAATACAAGAAAATATTACTAAGGTTAATTGATAAAAAGTCTTAAGGGTACTAATTCACCCCTCCCCTCTCTATACACACCCTTCCATTATTCCAACACTAATTATGGTATCGTTCCCTAGTAATGCAGTTTTTCCCAAGTATGATAAATACGAGGGAGCATCTGATCCACATGATCATCTAAGGGAATTTTGTGCATTGATCTTGGAGTTCATTCATGACACAACTTATTTAATTATATTATTTCCAAGAATCCTTGGAGGAATGGTGATGGAGTGGTTTTCTAAACTACCCTCTGGTATTCGCACTTTTGAAGAATTGGCTTCCAAATTTGTGACACACTACTCTTATAATATTAAACATGAAGTCACAATGATTAATTTATGCAACACCAAAAAACATGATGGAGAAGGATTCTTTCTTTTCCTACAAAGATGGAGAGTGGTATTTTCTAGATACCCTGGAAGTGTTCCTGACAAGGAAAAGATGGATATCTTCATCAATAGCTTGAATACAAAAATGAACCGTTTGAAGTTACAATGTCCACGTTCTTCCCAAGACTTAATAGAGAATGGAGTTACCATGGAGGAATTATTATTGAAAATTGGAGAACTCAAACTCTATAAGGATAACAAAAATTCTAATAGTAATACTTCCAACAACAACAACATTAATAGGGATCCTCCTAAAAACAACTGGTTTTGGATGAAGAATACTAAAAAGGGTGTGGTTGATGATGGAGTTGTGGTAGGAAAAAACTTAATGGCCAATCCATTTAATCTCACAAGAGGATATAACTAAGCTAATAATGTGAATCAAGCACCCAAGGTTCCCTTCAATAATAACAATAATAATTTTGGGAACAATCAAGAGGCTAGCAAACCTAAACCCTTATTTGCTCCATCTCCTAGAAGGAAATTCACACTCTTGTGAGAACCTCTTGAAAATACATTGAGAACCCTCATTGAAAATAAGATTATTAACTTACCTAGAAATCATCCCTATGAACCACAAGTAAAACCATCATGGTGGAGTGAGTCAAACCATTGTGAATACCATAAAAATTGAGGACATAAGACAAATGATTGCATGTGCTTGAAATATGTGGTGCAAGATCTTATTGATAATAGAGTGATCAAAGTGGAAGGACCTCAAAATAATGAAGATCACATGGCATTCAAAAACACCTTTCTTCAAACATGAGAAAGGAGAATCTTTAAATCCTAACAACAATGGTAATAATTCAAGAGGTAATAACAAAGTTAACTTTACTCACAGCTATGATAATATTATCAATTCCCTATTAGGACATGATAATAATATCAATGTTGTGGTGGTAAAATAACAACCTAGCAAAGATACCACTAATGTTGTTACTAGGTGGCAAGCAACAAGGATCACCCTACAAGGAAGTGCCCCTAGAACTTTTGGTCTTACACAAGAAACCACTTTGGCTAAACAAGAATCTTCTTCAATGAGGCCCTATATCTTAGTGGATCAATTACAAAAGACACCAGCTCAAATTTCCATTTTGGAGCTATTGAAACTTTCTCCCAATCATAAATAAATCTTGGAGAAATCTCTTGTGGAAACTACTGTTCTTGAAAATATGGAGGAAGAAAGGTTTCAAAACATGAAAGGTTTCAAAACATGGTGGGTCATCTCATTGCACCTCATTGTCTATCATTTTTTGAGAAAGATGGCATGTCCATAAACCATCATCAAATATCCTATTTCATATAGAGTTTTTGATCCAAAACACCATGTTAAAAGAGTCCTCATTGATGGAGGAGCTGGTCTAAACATTTGTACTTTGAGTCTAGTTAAGGCTTTAGGGTTATCCAAATCATTTATTGATCCAAAAAAACAAATCACTATAAAATATTATGATGAGGAGGAGAGATCTTCTAAAGGAATGGTGGTTTTTCCCATTCAAGTGGGATCAATCAAGAAAGATACCGTTTTTCAATTCCTTAACATGAAATTAACTTATAATATTTTATTGGGAAGGTCGTGGATTCATGAAATGAAAGCAATGCCTTCGACATATCACCAATGTATGAAGTTTTCGTACATTGGTGAAGAAATAACTATTGGAGGAGATTCAAATCCCTTTCAATATTGTATTATTGTGAAACCTCTTCATGAGAAATTTATTCCACATAATAGATAAGGAGTAATTCCTAGTGTCATCATTGAAGAAACCAAAGAAGAAGGTCCTAGTTCAACATTAAATGCTACTTCTACTTCAAGTCCTAATGAAACTAACTTACCTACATCAACTAAGGGAAAAGATAAATTTAGTTTTGAGGTTGAAAGTTCCAATGACAATTCGGTAAAAGTTTCTAATCCAAAGGAAGAAACTTTGAGACCTTCTAGGGTTGAAAGAGAACAAACCAAAAAGCAAAACTATCAAAAGATGAATGAGATGATGCACAAGTTTGAAAAACAAAGAAAAATACGTTAAAAAGGAGTGGGGGAATATTTTTTCCCTTATTTGACTTACCACTTCTCCAAGGACACATGACAAACCTTCAAGTCCTCATCCACATGAAAAATAAAGCTCTCATTTTGTGAGGGAAAGTGACCAATCGGCCATAGAAAGAAGATAATAAAGTCTTGCAATGGCTTTATAAAGATGAGGATAGTCCAATTGTTCCCATTGAAAGAGTGCAACATGTCAACATTCAAACTGATCAATATGGAAAAGGATTCCAAATAATGCAAAAGATGGATTACAGGGGAAGAGGACCCTTATGCATTACAAATAAAGGCTTGTTAGAACCTTTCCAACCTCCTTGGAGATCCAAGGATAAAAAATCAAGAATAGGGTATCAAGAGCAAGGAGTTAGGTCAAGCACTATTCATGATTCTTATGAGCATGTACATATGTTAGAGTCTAAAAGTGAAGATGACTCTGAATAATATGAATGGGATTCTCTATCCAATTATTCTTGTCATGACAAGGAGATAGATGTCATTCATACCTATGCTCTTATACCTAGTACAAGTAATCAATCCAATATGGATCAAGGGTTGATTTCTACACAAATATCAAATGATCCTCAAGTACAAAATGAAGGACAATTATCTAGTGAAAATCAATGGGTAGGTCAACCATGCATACCTTCATGGGGGGAGATTCAAATATTAGGTTTAATCCACATGTATTTTTTCCCATGGAAATCCATGAGGACTCTAGTGAAGAGAATTTTGATCCAAATCGTATGGAACACCTCTAACAAGGACATGTCATTGACTTGAGCGATACAATGCATGAACCTTCAAATGAAGTCATGTCCTTAAACCCCGCAAATGAAAACTTACCTAATGAGTCCTTAGCTCTTACCCATCCTGAACTTATTGATTGGGATTTGACCGAACCTAATGACTTACTCTATTTCTCCAATGATAATGTTATGGCCCAATAACTCAATGTGTTTGAACCATCTTCCACCAATTAATTCGATACAAACATGAGATGGAAGCAAGGGTCCAATCTCTTAATCCAAAATTATAAAGAAAAAAAAAGTTAAAAAAAAAATGAAAATGTCTAGTGGTGAAAATCACCATGTGGCAGTGCTAGACCCCAAAAAAGTAAAAATAAAGGATGTTTCCGAAGGTGAAAACCCAACTAGGGCACCTAAGGAAGAGAGATTAGACACTTTACCTAAATATGAAGAGGAAAGATCTCCTATCCTAATTGAGCCAACAGAAAAGGTCAACATTGGCATATAATTGGAACCTAAATTCATTCATCTAGCAGCATCTTTGACTCCAACAGAAAGGAATGATTTCATCAAAATCCTCCAAGAAAAGAAAATCAACTTTGCATGGTCTTATGCAGATATGCCAGGATTGGATCCAAGTTTCATAATGCATCATCTTAATGTGAGACCGATGTAAAACCTGTTAAGAAAAAATGAGAAAGATGCATCCCCATGTGGCTTTGATGGTTAAAGCATAATTGGAGAAGTAACTAAAAGTTGGCTTCATAAGAGTCATAGCTTATGCGAAATGGATTTCCAATATTGTACCTATGACTAAACATGACATCCATCTGAGTATGCACAGATTTTAGAGATCTTAACCTTGCTTTCCCTAAGGATGATTTTCCATTACCAAGCATTCATGCTATTATGGATTTGATAGCAGGGCACTCCATGTTCTCATTAATGGATGGAATTAGTGGGTATAATCAGATCATAATAGCACCTGAGGATCAAGAAAATTCTACTTTTACTTGCCCTTGGGATAATTGTTTTTGGAATGTCATGCCCTTCGGCCTTAAAAATGTTGGAGCTACCTATCAAAGGGTAATGATTACCATTTTCCATGACATGATGCATACATTTCTTGAAGATTATTTGGATGATATTTTAGCAAAGTCACATGAAAGAAACAATCATCTACCTATCCTAGAAAGAATCTTTTCAAGATTGGAACAATTTAAAGTAAGATTAAATCCAAAAAAATGTGCATTTGGTGTTCAATCTGGAAAGCTTTTGAGCTACATATTTTAATCTAAAGGGATAGAAGTAGATCCAAAAAAAAGTGCAAGAAATTATGGAGATGGAAACACCCAAAAAATTAGCCAAATGAGATCACTACAAGGAAGACTCCAATCTATTAGAAGATTCATCTCTCAATTGGCGAAAAAATGCCACTCTTTCACCAGATTACTACATAAGGATATTATTTTCAAATGGAATGATGAATGTGAACAATCTTTTACCGCATTAAAGACATACTTGGTAAGTCCACCTATTTTTATGCCACCCATCAAAGGTAAACCCTTACTATTATACATTTTAGAAACAGAGTGATCTTTGGGGTTTTTATTAGCACAAGAGGATGATGAGGGAAAAGTTAGATAAATCTATTACTTCAGCAAAACCTTGATCAAATATGAGTTAAACTATATCTTCATGGAGCGGGATTGCTTAGCGGTAGTTTTTTCTTCCCAAAAACTATGACATTAAATGTTGATGCACAAGGTTAAGTTGATTGCTAAGATTGATCCACTTAAGTATTTGCTTAGCAAAACATCCCTTATAGGAAGGATTGCTAAATGGGTGATGGTATTAAGTGAATTTGATATTGAGTATGTGGACCATAAAACTATCAAGGGACAAGTAATAGAATATCAATTGGTGGATAATCCCTTAGTCTCCATTCATCCTATTCAGATAGAATTTCCAGATGCAGAAATAGTAAATGTACAATCAAAAGCATGGAAGTTATATTTTGATGGATCTTATACCCAACATGGGTCAGGAGCTGGAATTTTTTTGATTACACTAGAAGGATATATTATTCCTGAGTCTTACAAAATTTTATTCCCATGTACCAATAATATTGTAGAATATGAGGCTTTAGTCATTAGAATCAAAATGGCTTTAGAATGGAATGTAACAGAACTACAAGTATATGGGGATTCACAACTAGTCATTAACCAAATCAATGATGAATACCAAAATAAATATGACAAGTTGATGCCTTACAAAAGTATGGTAGATGATTGGAAAAAGTATTTTTTCTTAATCACATTTGAAAAACTCCCAAGGGACAAAAATAGTGTAGCAGATGCTATGGATACTTTAGCTTCATTACTTCAAATGCCAGATTAGAATGCTAGGTATGAGTTCTTGGTGGAAGAATTGGTGAAACCTTCTTTTGAATTACCTAAAATTCAAATCATTTTCCTAATAATTGGAATTTTTAGAAGAACATCAAACTCAAGCTTATGAGCACTTGAAAGTGTACCAGAATCGAATCTCAAGGAATTACAACAAAAACATCAAACCTAGAGAGTTTCAAGTGGGAGATTTAGTGTTGAGAGAAAACCCTAAGCATTAAGCAGAGTGAGAAAAGAAAGGAAAATGTGAAGAAAATTATCTAGGACCCTTTGTGATTACTTCTTCTTTTGGCATGGGAACATACAAGTTGGCTGATTGTGAAGGAGATGAGCTACAAGAACCTATCAATAGCATTCACTTGAAGAGGTTTTACGCCTGAATAGGTGAAAGTATATAGGTTGAAAGAGTATTAGATGAAAGTGTATCTGATGAGATTAGCATCATTCTTTGTACATGAGAAAAGTTCAAAAATCCAAAAACATGAGAAAAGTTCAAAAATCCAAAAACATGAGAAAAGTTCAAAATCCAAAAAAATGAGAAAGATCAAAAATTCAAAAACAATGGAAAATCAGAAAAGCATAAAAAGAGGAAAATTGAGTTTGAAGAAAGAAAAAGCATTCAAAAGATCTAAAAAATTGTTGTCTTGGTGAAAAACTAGCAAATATGTGCCTTGATGATATAAAAAATATAATAATAAAATAAAATAAAAAATGAAAGAAAAAATTTGAAAAAGAGAAAAGTGCCTTGGTGAAAACCTAGCAAATAGGCCCCTTGGTAGAAGAAAAAAGTGAAAAGGAGATAAAGAACAATAAATTCAAAAGGTGAAAACCTGGAAAATAGGCGCTTTTTGATCCCTTAGATCTTTCCTAGTTGCATTTTCATATATTGCATCTTCCATCTCATTGTATATATCCTTGCATCCATCATTTTTACATAGTGATAATAAAGTCTTTGAGCTGCATTGTCAAAATCCTTGTCACATATTAGGTTTCATTTGCTCAGATTTACACATGATCTCATATTCACTTGGGTGAAAAGCATTGGTTTTGATACAAATGAATTTGATAAGTGCTAGTTTTTGGTCACATGACATGAGAGATTTTCAAAACTTCAATGGAGAGATATTTTTGTACCTTTGATGTATATCATTGTTCACCCCAAGCATTCGATCTTGAAACTTGATCCTTGAACTTCATGACCTTATTATCAGGATGAAAGTTTGACAAAACCTAGAAGGTCAGAATGGATGGAATTCTATTGAAAATATCGATACAATACAAACACTTGAATTTTTTTATGATGTTCATTGAATCATGATCTTTTTAGCTAATCAATGATGTTTCGACTAGATTGGCGATGATCAAGACATGATATTTTTTTAATTTTTGTGTGACTATTTTGAGGAAGATCCATCAACCTGTGTGAATTCGTCTAAGGACATGATCATTAAAGAATCATCAAGGACATTCATATATGAAGGAGGTTTGACCTTTGTTTGTTTACACAAACAAATACCTTTGATATTTAGATCTTCCATAACTTAATACCAAAATCCAATTGCAACATTGGATCTGATGAAACCGATATTCAGACTCCCATGGTTGATTATTCAACCAGTGAGGGTTGTACTAGTTCCAAATGGTTACAAGATTGATGAAAGAAGTACTCATATTATCATGATTTGGTTATCCAATCAGTGATGATTGTACTTACTCCTAGTTCACAAAAAGCTCAATGATGAAAATATATCTTCTTTTGCTTTTCTTTCAGAAGACAAAGTGATAGTTAGTTGCATTTCATTATTAGATTAATTGCATTTAGGGGATTCCCTAAGTTCAAGATGGTTAATTATTCAAAGAGTTGATATCTTTATCTTGGTTCAAATCAATCAGTTATGGAGACTTTGTTGTGCATTTACCATTGCATTCATTAATCAGTAAACATTATTTACAAATTATACATCATTACATCATTATTCCTTATACAAAATCCATAAACATTTCATCATCCACATAGGTGCATTTCATTCAAATATTGCATTTTCAAGTATAAAAATACAAACACAACATGCATTCATTAAGATCATTGCATTACATATATCATTTAGAATTGCATTAATCATAAATTAAAAATCATGTAGAAATAGACTTGCATACATATGCATTCATCTAACTATGTCATATAAATAATACATTGCATCCATAGCATGTAAAATAACGTGCATCATAAACATCATATGAATCATATCATCAAAGGAAGTCTCTCATATATCATCATGGAAATCAAATGCATCATATCATAATGCAAATCAAATTTCTGACATATCAAAGCTACATCATATCAAAATGGTACATCAAAGTCTTGATCAAACTCAATATATCTGATACATCTAAAATATAATACATATGATCCAATGATCAAGATATCAATCATAACACTCTAGGGGAACCCAGTGCATCTCTTTTCCCTGATCCACCTATACCATCTGGATCTCTATCTGTTGATTTATCATGTGTGGTAGGAGTTAACTGACTAGTACTCCCCATACTCGGCATTTATGCCATCATAGTCATGAACTGTTGCATCATAATAGAAACCTGATCAATCCGACCACTCATCATTTTCATCCTATCCTGTAAGGTCCTGACATCCTGTGTCAAGGTGTCTATAGCCTAAGGAGCCTGAGGTGCCTGTGGAGCCTATGGTGCAAGAGGTACCTATGGTGAAATCTGAATCTATGGAACAATCTATAGAGGTACCTATCTCCTTGGAGGAGCCTGTCCTTGTAGAGGAACCTTTCTAGCAATAGTTATTTGAGCTTGTCTGGCTACTCTCTATCGTTGTTGTCCACATACTACTACTGGTACTAGTTGTACTGGTCTCATCTTGTTAGCACCCCCTCTCCCTTGCACATTACCACCCCTCATCTATGGACCTCCATGTCCTCTACCTCTGTCTCCAGCTCGCTGAGGAGCTCTCTAGATTTGTGGACCTCTCTATCCTCTCCCACCACCTCAAACACCACCACTACCATCATCATCATCCGAAGGATCATCCATGTCAGGAATCAACTCACTAGGGTTAGTGAACCAAGGGAATCTATGACTAGAAAACCACTATGAATAATTTGCTAACATCCTTGCATCTGTAATATGCTCACACATATCCCGCTGCATGTACCCTAATCTATCAATCTGATCACAGGCATATTGAAAATCAACCTACACACCCCACATTGATCTCTCAGCCTAGAATCAAGCATATAGTGCCAAACCCTGATGTATTAACTGAATCCTACCATACTGACGAGATACTCTATAAAAGAAAAATCTCTTGATCACTAGAGGTGACCAGCCTATCATCCATCGAGGTGGGAACATATATGGAAACTCATCATCATCCTCTCGCTATGCCTCACATCCTAGATATGGTTTCCATATGACCTGATCAATATCATTGAACATACATCTCCAGTAATCTAACTTGCCTAGCCGAGGCTGAACAACCATGCCCTCATACAAATATGCACATCGTCATCCAGGATCTCTTTGCCTGGTAGCTATTGGCCTTGAAATAGGGATATGCTCCCATGTCCATAACTGTAAAAGCATAGCTCTAGAAAACAATGAAACACTACCTCTGTAAACAACATGATGCTACTCATGATACAATTGTGCTAAATCGTAGGAACCCCAATCAAATCTTTGGGGATGAACAATCACATCCTCGATGATGCGACCCCAACCCACTATGAATTTGTGACCTCGTCGATCTGGAAATAAAACTTCACCGATCAGTGTACCTAATAATAAAGGAAGAAGAGGGAAGTAAATAAACTGTGCCCATGGGATACTCTTGTCATCAATCGCTGGATTTGCAAAGACATGTCTGCATGCACTATCATCATAAACTTGATTATAATATAGCCACTCTCCTTGAGTCAGGATCCTCAATAACTTATAAATATCCTCTAGAGTGATCTTTGTCTCTCCTAGGGGAAAGTGAAAGGTATTATGGTTAGAGTTTCATTGCTCTGCCATAGCTGTAAGTAATCCTTGGTTCATCTAGAACCAAGGTAACTCAATGAGGTAAAACAAACTGCATCTAACAATAATGCATCTCTCATGACCTAACAACTGGTATACCATATCGGAAATCCAAGCTGGAACACCCTAGACATATAACTTCTAGAATAGTACCTATTTTTCAAATCAATTCAATTTGATTAGTATCATCATTCAAGTAGATTATTCTACATCAATCAATCATCAAATCAACCTATCACTCTTTTTGAGCAACATCAACTATTTTTCCTAACTCTATATCGTGAGAAAGGGAAAATACATTTGTTTATCCTATCCTAGCTATCTAATTGATATTTCAACATCCATCTAATAGATCATCCTAACATCCTAAACACTTGGTTTCATTACTAAATCCAACCTTCTTATCTTTGCAATTAATCTAGTATTTGATCTGTCGGAGACAATAAAAAATGCTCAAGGTTTTTCAATCTTTTCATTCAGACATCATTTTGCATGTGTGTACACACTATTTAAAATGTTGTGCGCATCATTTAAGGTTACGCATAACTTTACCTATCATACGTGATATTTTATCATTCACAGGCGTAACTTGGCCTAGTACGCACTATTTTTTAGCATATGTGTGACTTAAACATTTGTACATGTAACTTTAAACTAGGGTTTTGTTAGGGATTGATAGATCTAGAACAATATAAGAATAAATAGTTATATACAAAAAACAAAAGAAGAATAAAACTTAACACAGATAACACACAGATTAAACGTGGTTTGCCCAAAACTTGGGCTATGTCCACCTACACAATCATCCAACCTTTCTTATTATCTAGCAAAATAGTACACTATTATGCCCTACATACCCGTCCCTACATTTTGTGTGCAAAATGTTGGGTCCCCTCTTTTTGATTTGGCTCTTGCCTTGTTTTCTTTGTTTTCTTTATTTTCTTCTATAGGCTTTTCCTCCCATGAGGTTGGTTTTCTTTCTGTTTTTGTCTTCTTATGTCTCGGGGACCCAATCCTGGAGTTTGTTCTTTCCAGAGCCAGATTATGGACTGTAGGATTCTCCACCATGATGTCTTCTTCTTGCAAGAAGGTATAGTTATGTGGAATCCTCAGGCTTGAAGTCTAGAGGTTTACTTGTTCTAGAGATTGTGGAGAAGAGTGTAACTAGTTTTTACCCTAAGAGTATAAATGGAAATTACCCATCACTTTCACAGTTACCGCGATTAAAACACTTAGAGAATTCAGAGCAATTCTTAGGCAATTAAACTGCGATTAATTTGTGAGTTGTTCTATGCTTAGTGGTCGATTACAATCTAATTTGTGGTATCTGTTCTTGATCATTTGAGGGTAGACTTGTTGCAGAGTGCTCCTAGTGTGCTTCTCCCCTACTTTTCTTTGTTTTTCTAGGTTGGTCCTTAGTTTGTCCTCTGGTTTCTTGTTGTCTTTTCTTGTTGTTTTCTTTTTGGTTTCGCTTTGTTTGGTTTTGTTGGTTTGCCTTTTGTATTTTTCTTTTTGGTTTGCCTCCCATTGGTGGGTTGGATCTGCCAGAGGGTTGTTCACCCTTTGTGTAGTTGTAAACTAATTTATACATTGTATTTTTCCTTAGGGTATCTCATGTACCTAATGTAAATGTTGTATAAGTATGTAAATAGTTTGTAAATACTGTGTATTTTAGTGTATATGTGTTTTGACCTTTGACACTCTATAAATTCATGTATATATCTTGTGTGTATCCTTCTAAGCCAATGATTTCATCATGCTCTGTTGTGTTTTCACTCACCATACTGAGCTCATCAAGAGGGAGTTTCCACAGCTCGAACTCAGCACCTCGCTGGTTCAAGCCATGGTGGCTTTCTCTCCCCTCTGTCTCATCGCCTTAATGGTAGGATTAATTTCCCACAAGTGGGCAATCAAACCATGTCCCATCTAGCATTAAATTTAGCCTATGTCCACCCACTTATTGCCATTAATGCCTTTATGTCTCATGTCACATGACCACATGCCAACCCACGTCAACCAAGTACAATTTCTTACTAGTCACATTGACATGGCAACGACTAGTTTATCTAGACTCTGAGTCCTGAGCAATCCCTTGTCTTATGTTTCCTCTTGTCACTTGGTTCAACACCCCAGAGCCCTACTCATGCCCATTTTTAAGTATTCTAGGATTTTTTATGTATGATAACACTTTTTGGACAGGTATAGGGTGGTGACGAATTCCCTAGAGTTCCTAAAGCCCTTTTTATATGTATCATGTTCTAACGGTTCTCCGGTCTTGTAGGTTGTGGATAATTGATCAAGATGTCTGAAGTAATCACCCCTCCTGATAGCCTGGAGCTACCTACCACTTCGACCTAGGTGGCCACAAAAACCAAGGCTGAAAAGATGCTAGCAAAGATGTCATTGACCTCCAAATACCCAAAGGAGGGTGTTCTCATGGGATCCAAGGTGGATTCCAAAGTCCAAGAAATAACAAACATAGAGCCTAGACTTTGGGATGAAATGCAAGGCTTGATCCAAGCTATTTAAAGGTTGAAGGCCACCAGAGACATTTCAGCCACTTAGCTAGCCGCCTTTGGCATCATTAAAGTGGTGCACTTTCCTTGTTCGGTGTAATCACTAGAGTTAATACTCCAACTGGAAACTTTGTACAATGCACCTACTTAGACCGTTCTACTTCTAGATCCCCGACCATTATAGTATCTAGCAACAATTGTCACCCTAGACGTAGCAACTTTTGCCTCAGGGCTAGGGATCCCATAGTTTAATGGGTCCATTATCTGGAATCGGGCCCAGATGTTCCAAGAGTTCAAGGATACTGCCCTTATCTCCCGGCAATATCTCAATAGCCACTGGCTGAAGTCCCCAAAAAGGGATTGTAGGAGGATGAAGTTGGAAATTCCCCACAGGGAGTTCAAAAGGCCCATTCAGGTGGGCATTGTATTCTTCTGCAGGATCTTTGGATTGCCCCATGCCTGGGATTTCTCGGCATGGATGTACTACTTTCTTTACTACATCACCACTCGTAATCAGACCTTCAATTGGGTGGCTATCATATCCAATTACGTGGACATGTAGTTGAAGGGTGTCATCTAGAGTTCCAAGTTTTACATGACATCATACGTGCTATGGGCACTAGCCCAACAAAGACCATCTCTTCCAAGATTGGGAAGAGTTGGTGAACTTGGAAATGGGCCGGGCTAGTTGACACCATGGGATCATTATCCCCAAATACAATGGGAACTCAGTTTTCTAAATTTCTATAGGGTAAATGATGTTTTCATTTACCAAAACATTCTAACACTTACTCAGGATTCTAGGTATCGATTATCGCAAGAGGCGATGAATTTGGTTAGCACCTATGGCCGCTACTTTATTCAGTTCCAGCACCACACCTACATTTGAGTGACAAACTTCTCTGGGAAGCCCTATCTTCTTCCCCGCTATTGCAGGGATAGAATTATTCTTTTGAAGTTCTGCCAGCAGATGATGGACCTGCATGCCTTCTTTACATTGAAGAAGGTTATCAACATCCCATTCCCATTTTTGTGCAAGAATTATATGTGTAGCCTCACCATGACAAGAGAGGTAGATAATGAATTGAAAATCTTGGGACTGGTGGAATTCCACCATGCCAAGAAAAACTACAATCCTCTAGGAAAGGTTGCCACAACACTTCCCTAAAAATCCCTGCCACATGAAGTAGATATTGAAGATTTTTTGGTAGACTACCAAGATAGTTTTGATCTCCGGGTCTGAAAACATTCACACATGTCCAAAGGACTCATGAAGGCACTCGGCCTTTGGAATTTTTTATAGGGATTTTTAGATGATGGCTCGCTGGAAGACCCAACATACAAGGGGCAGGGGTTAGACAAGTTAGATCTCCCTCCGATGGACTGGGCCACCCCTGAAGACATAACAATAGAGGGAGTATGTCACCCTATTTTAGAAGCAAGTCACCAATATTTTTCTCGGGTGTGTCCCAAGAGCACCAAAAGAAACCAATGGTCAGAAAGGCCATTCCATCTTCCACTGACGTTGGACCTAGCACGAGCAAAGGGAAAGAAAAAGTGGGTGCGCCAGCCAAGGTACCTCCCCAAGGTCCCACCCCTTTGATGGTACAACTACAGAAATAAATGGAGTCAGAAAGGTTGTTCAGCCAATAGATAAGCATGTAGATATCTTTTGGTCTCCTTGTAACAATGATGGTGTCTGCTCCCATGGTAGGATCCCTATCATTGGCCACAATAATGAGAAAATAGACTTTCGTCGAGGCATAGTCTGCCAGCATTTTAGAGACTAGGGTTCCACTAATGAGAAAGAAAAAGAAGAAAGTGACCCCCACACCAAGTACAGTCGCTAGCTCTAGTATGCAAGATTTGCCTCCTGTAGATGTCAGTTTAGATTTCTCAGACTAGAAAATATTTTTGACTCCTCACCCCTGCATGATGGCTTTGATGACACTTTCTCGGCGGATGAGCTCATGGACCTTAAACAAGGTATAGGTCACACGGTGGAGGAGATTGCTGCTCAAGAGAAGGAAGATATCCCTACAGGACAGAAGATCCCAGAACAAGAGTCTGCCAAAGAGAAGGAATTCTGGGAGGAAACACAGGAGGAACAACAAGGGCAAGGAAGGAAAGAAGAAACACCAGTCCAAGAGGTCAAGAATCAACCAAGGAAAATGACAGATGAGCAACCAATGGTCAGGGATCTCGGACCCACGGGATCAACCGTACCCCCGATCATCATGCTTCAGACACCTTTGATTTCTCCAAGTGATCAATTTCCCTGGAGTACATTTGGTGAGGTAGTGAAAGTGGTCGTATTGCTGAACTTTGGCCAACGACCTCACCCACCCCCATAAGGTATCCTAGCAGAAGAAGAGATTCTGGTAGAAGAAATAAGTGGGGCCAGAGAACAATAGCAACAACAAGATAGGGAAATCCCTGAAGAGATAAGTGATACAGATGCAGGTAGGGAAGTTCTGGATATCACAATAGAGGATGCCAGCATGGCAAAAAATACTGAAGGTCCCGAGGAACAGGAAAAGGAACAAGAGCAAGAAAAGGAGAAAGATCCCGAAGAAAATGTACATTTTGAGAACACACTGCCAAGTTCAGAGGGGAATATAGATGCTCAGGTACTAACTACAAAACCACCCTAGCCACCCCAATGGCTAGTGGAATCAAGGAAAAGAAAGGCCCCGATGGTAGCAACAAGCACTCCGCTCTCCTTGGCCAAAATCATGACCAAAAATGTAGAGGCTTAGAAGCCCAAGAAAGTGCGGATAGTCCATACTCTCTAGAATGGTCCAATAGGTAGCACAATTGTGACTATCACAACACCCCCTCGAGGTGTAGATGTAGCGGCTATAAGGCCCAAAGACTATAGCATCACAAAAGTGGCACTGGGAAGAAGAGATAAGAAAGGTGAACTAGACTTGCTAAGGGAGGCCACCAAAGCAGTAGAGGCTAGATATATCAAGAAGGGCCAAAATTTGAAGGAGGAAAAAGAGACTAATGTCAATCTCCTTGCACTTCTAGAAGAAATTATATAGCCATTGGCTGAGATCCACTTGGGAACCCCTTCCTCCAGATTGTCGCTTGCGCAGGGCAACGTGGATTCTCTCTGGGCCATGAAGAAGAAGACATGGGTTGTAGATGGGTGGTCCGCCAAGAAGGTAGCCACCATATGACAATTTCTAGTGGTGTCCCTCCTAGAACTTCATCGGGATGACACCCTTATTAGCCAACAAAATGGCTCCACTCTTATCTGGGAGCAAGATTTAGTGAAGTATAAAAAGTGGAAGGGTGAGCTAGAAGAAATTTGCAACATTGGGGAAGAAGCTGCCACAGAGGCGGGGATTTTGGGAGATGAATCATATGATTCCCTCCAGGCCCAGTACTCCAGACTTGGCCTCAAAATTGAGGTGTGCAAGGAACTGGTTAAGGCCTTGAAAGAAAAGGCGACCGTAGCCCAATACCCCTTAGGCCTATTTCAAGCATTTGTGGTTGGAATATCGCAGGTTTATCCCTTCACCACTGTAACATGCACCCCGAAGGACTACGTCCTCCAAAAATTTGATGAATGGATGGAGTCCCTATATTCGACTCTCAAAGACTTTGACTAGGGTAGGTTATCTAGACTATCGAAGACAATGATTCAGTCGCATGATGCCATAAAAATGGTGGGTGAATTCCAGAACGGGGCTGGAGATGTTGAGGAAACATTGGAGGTTGTTTGCAGTCGATGGGATAGTATTAAAGATATAGATGAAGAAGGTATAAGCCAAGTGTTGGAGACATTGAAAAATAGTAAGGAACAATAAAGTTCTCTAGAGTCTAGAGAATTCCATCAACCATGTATCCATTGTATTCTTTATTCTTTGGGGTGCAAGCTTCTAAGTCCCAGAGTTTTGGATCCCACAATTTTGTATTCTTTTAGCAACCAATGTCTCACTTCCCAAAGCTGACCAATCACTATCAGATGATTAATAAAGATTTCAAAGAGCAGGTAACTGTAACAAGGCACATCGACTCGATAAGAAGGTTCTGATAGGTGGTCTTCCCAAGGCGTCACTCCAACGTAACACTTGGCACATTGGAGACAGTGAGCCACTCTCCCATTTATGAGGCATGTAGCCTCGATCCCCAGGGGATCAGATTTCTTATTTTCTCCCCCAACTCTCTTCTCGAGGCTGATTCTTCCCCAACCCTTTTCTTGTCTTATTCTTTTGACATGTCAGACCTTCTCCATCTTGACATATTTTGCAATGTGGCGCTAGTAATACCGGCCACCGTAAATAGTATTACATTGTTAAGTGTTAAGTAAGTTAGGTTAGTTTTTAGGTCAAAACTTGTGTATAAATAATAAGTCTGACCTCATTCCAAGGGTCAGCAAAATTGATGATTTTGCAGTCCATAGCTAATAGCATTTTGATTTTCTTAGTTCTCAGTTGCAGAGCTCAATGCTCCTTAGTTTTTAGAAGCTTTTAGTAGTTAAATGCTCCCTGGAGCCACCATTGTTGTATGCACCAGTGCTTGCTGGAAACTTGTTAATGAAGAAGGAAGGATGATATCAATGATGTTGTTAGTATTATGATCTCTGGGTTAATGGTATTTTACATTGCATATTCTTTATGTCCCTTGATCTGATAGTTTAAGTAGATTAATGACCTTCTTTTCCTTGCTATTGATTAAAAATGAACTGATGGTTCTATATTTCTTTGGTATTTAGTGTAGCATGTTAGAGCATGGTTGATGTTTTGAATGTTTGGCATAACTATAGGTAGATGGAATATTTCTAACCTTGCAGTATCTTTTGAAGTTTATTTGGTAAAGTTAGTAACTACTTGCAAGAAACCCCACTTACTTGAATCCCTAGAGAAGATGAGCCAAGATAATCATCTATCCCCCTGAATAAAATAGTCACATTCCCAACTAAGCTCCTGCATTGTCAAGATTCAACTCTCACATGCTTGAAGGCCTAGAGAATCTCATTTCCCTAGACAACCTTTACAGGCAAATTTGGTCAGTACCCTGGTACTCAGTGACAACTTACATCTATTGGTGGACCCGGTCACAAACTCCAATCAATAGAAACTGGCGCTAGAAGGAGGGCTTGAACTCATCCCCCTCTAAGGATTCTGATTTTACACCACCCAAGAGTTCCCCAAGCCATAGTTTTAGGAGTCAGACCTTCAGTGGGCTTGGATCATTTTCACTCACAAGATTTGAAAGAGTCCTTAGATCAGTTCCCAATCCCAAAAGGTTTGTTGAACTCAAGCCTCCTGTTTGAAAGAAATGGACCCCAAAAGCCAAATAAGTTGTCATTTTCTAGAGGTCTAGCACATCCCAAAACACTCATCTCTCCCAGACTATCCCGGGGAGAAAATTTTAATCTGCTCAAAACCCAATGCCCCCAATGGCTGCATATTTTGGCAACACCCAGTTCCCGATGGGAACTTTTTCAGGTGCAACCAATGATCTTCCTGCACACCTAGAAAAGATTTATCCCTGATATCAAAATTTAGGCTCACGAACTACAGAAGAACATCTACAAGCATATAAAGATGCCATGAACTGACACCGGATCCAACATCAAGATGTTGTTACCTAGGTGTTCTTTCTGTCCCTGGGATAGAACAAGTTGAATTGGTACCTTAACCTTCCCGCCAACTCCATCAATAGTTGGAAAGATATGGAGGATGCCTTCCTGACTGGCTTCTGTGTACATGTGGACCCAGCGTGGTCCCACAGCCAATTCATTTCCATCACAAAGGAACCAAATAAGCCCCTTGCAACATTTAACCATCGGTTCAAACATGCTCTAAAGCAGTGCACAGGTCCCTTCATCCCATCTATGGATGTAACTATCCAGACCTATCTTAACGTGATGGACCCTTTTGTTTCCACTCTCCTCTGGAGAACTACCGCCTTGGGTGACCGAGATACTTTGGAAAAGGTTTACAACCTGGCCTTGGAATTGTCCCGTGGTCTTAACAAATCTTCAGGTGGGATTGGGCACAGAATGCCCTTCAACATGATACCTGGCCAAACTTCTTATGCTAGGGGAGATAACTCCAATCAGGCAATGGGTGCCCCCGTGATGACCATGAATCCCCCACCACCACCGATAGACCAACAGGCCTACTACATGTATCCATCACAAGTTTAGACAACACCAGGTCCTGAATCCTTTTCTTGGAACCAATCACAGCAAATGAAACAACCACAAACACAAGCATCTAGAGTGCCTTTCTTTTAGTCATCTAAGGATGGATGATTTTTTCCCTCGACTCTGACAAATACTACCCCTTTTATGGGAAACCAACAACAACAACCATCACACTGTGACATGAATACCCAGTTGACCTCTGAGGTTGAATTCCTTTAGAAAATGTTGTCTACACTGACTGTGGACATGGGTCAGCTGAAGGCAGGGTCTCTTACACCCCACAATACTGATTCCCAGAGAGGGAATATTTTCTCTAGCCAACAAAATAATAATGCTGGAGGAATAAATTACAACAACGGTCCCTGACCCAGTCAACAGCAATGGAATAACAACACTAACACCAGAGGTCCTCCTCCAAACCAAAAACCCAATTAGGGTAGCGCTGGACCTTCCCATTTCACTCCAGTCATAGACTTCCAACACATGACCAACTGGTGTAGATTGCACGACACAGGCTCTCATAATGAGGTAAACTATGCCATACTAGAGAAAGTCATCATGATTTCCCAGCTCGACAAACAACAAGCTTCTGATCCTACTCCCCAGAGCCTCCTATACAAGATCCCACTCATGATGCCTTCACCTGTGAGACCATCTTGTTTGGAACAGACGAGGAAGATGAAGAAGAGCCTGAACTGCAGGGGTTATTTGATGAATCTATTCTGGCCTTTGAGGCCAATACCTTCACCAACCCACGGACTCCCTACAACACTCAGAGTTAGGCTGGTAAAGGACTAGTTTACATGCCTCCCAAAGATACTCCTCCCCATGACAACATGACTGATCGGTTCATCCCTCCGAAAGGCCCTGGTTCTAACCAAGCTAAGGACCCAGCCAAGGGAAGCTACCAATTCCTGGGAGGAAGATTCAACATCATGAATGCATTAGAACAAATCACCACCTCCATGACCTTGATGGTGATTTTGTTGAACTATCCTGAGCAGAAGAAGTCTCTTCTAAAGCTCTTGGGAAACCCAGAATTCGTTAGTCACCCACCCAAGATTGTCTCTTTCGAAGACGCCAATGCGGCTATCTTCTGGGGTAACACTAAGGATCCTCCCTTCTTACTAGGTTTGAAAATACAAGGGAAGAATATACACAATTTCTTGGTAGACTCTAGGGCTTCGTGAAACATCATGCCTTTATCCATATGCCAGAAGCAAAGATTTCGCCCCACTCCTTCTAGTGGCACAGTAATCCAACTGGATAAAACTACTATAAAAATGGTGGGTGAACTAAAAAATGTTTGAATTCAACTCATCTAGGACCCTAGGATAGCCAACATGATTAACATCTAGATGGTGGACATCCCTAAGACTTATGGGATGTTATTAAGTCATAATTGGTCCAAGTCCCTGAATGAATATTTCTCGACCGACTTTTCCCACTTGTGGCTCCCCTGGGAGGGAGAATCTAACTAGATCTAGGTTGAAAGTGAGCCCCAGATGAAACAGGCCCTCACTGAAGTTCGAAGGGTGAATGAATTCCTCTTCTCTGAGACTTCCCCTGGGGTGTAGCAATCCCTTGAGAGCTTAACATTCAATTTCACCCTTGGGAAGGACCCCATAGTCTCTCAGAGAACCCGCGACCTAGAAGAAAAATTGAGGGTTGAAGTTAACTCTTAGGGTACCGCAGCGACCCCTGCCACACTCTTGTCTGGCACTTGGTACCAGGTACATTATCAAAAACATTCTAAGCTAGAGTGTGAGCCTTGTCTTTCCACTACTACCCGGCACATCAATGCCCTCTAGGAGAAAGAGCACACATTTGATTCCCCAAAACCCAACATTTATGCCGACGATGCCTTGTTGGTACCGCCTGTCCAGAAATCTCAACAAAAAATATCTCCAGAGGTAAGCCTCACCCACGTATCATCAGCACCAGAGAAAGATCCTCCCAACCTTCCTAAGAACAATCCAAAGACCACTTCATCTTCCCAGCCCTAGATAACAAATGATGACTTTTGGACCCTTAAGTTCAATGGGTCCTGATCCAAACAAGGTTGTAGGGCCGGAGTGGAATTGATCAACCCACAGGGGAAATCCTTCCTCGCATCCTATAGGTTGTAGTTCAACTGCATGAAAAATGTCACTGAGTATGAAGCTTTGGTCCTTGGACTACTATTTGCACTCAGGAAAGGAATCACTCGCCTCCAGGCTCTGGGTGATTCAAAGTTGATTGTAAAGAAGGTCCGAAGTCAATACATATGTCATGATAAAAGGTTGGCTACATATCACAACCGGGCATGGAGCCTTATTGAATATTTTGATGCCTTTGGCATTGACCTTATTCCGCAGAGATCGAATTATGTCCTGGATGCCCTTGCCATTTTTGCCAGCATGCTTGAGCCAATGGATGGCTCCTGAATCCAAAAATTCTCTATTGAGATGGTCCCCACCCCGTCCATTCCAGACAACATCACCCATTTTTAGGTCTTTGAAGATGATCAGCATATCCTAGCCTTTATGTCCAATGTTGGTGTCTTTGAAGACCAGATAGTAGAGGAGAGAGATCAAAATGATACTGGGAAGGGTGATGAAGATGATGGGATCATGGATCTACCAACCAACACCATCCCTAAGGGGATGGTCGCACTTGAATGAATCTTTGACTCGGACCCTCGGGGCAAGGAAAAGATATCGTTCTCCTCTGAGGGAGGAAAATTTGAAAAGGTGAACATCAACCAGCCTAGTGAAGAGAAAATGATACACATTGGCACCTCCTACTCCCCAAAGGAGAAGGAGAAGATTCTCGTGGTTCCCCCAGAATACATAGACGTAACTGTGTGGGGGTATGAGGATCTGAAGACATATGATACATCCATCATGACTCATACTATCCCACTGAAACCTGACGCTAAGCCTTTCCATAAAAACCAATGACTGGTCAACCCACTGATTCACCAAGAGGTTCAAAAATTACTGTCAACCCGAATAATCTTCCCAATCTAGCATTCCACGTGGGTCACCAACCTAGTCCCTGTGAGGAAGAAAAGTGGTGAGATCTACCTTTACGTGGATTTCTAAAATTAAAACAAAGCTTCCAAGAAAGATAATCACCCTCTCCCCTCATTGGATGAGGTATTATAAATCATGAACCGATCACAAATGATGTCTTACTTGGATGGGTACTCTGGATATAACCAATTCATGGTTAAATATGAGGATAGAGACAAAACAGCGTTTACCACCAAGTGGGGAATGTTTTCCTATCGGAGAATGACCTTTGGCCTGATCAACATAGGAGCCACATTTCAAAAGGTTATGGACATTGCATTCGAGGGTCTTGTGAACTGGTGCATAATCATCTACATGGATGATTTGACCATATTTTTTTAGGATAGGCGTGATCGTTCCTCCCACCTCACCCAGATTTGCAAGAGATGTCGCCGGTATGGAATATCCCTCAACCCTAAGAAATGCATATTCAAGGTCACTGAAGGGAAGTTTCTCAGGCATATTATCTCCGAGAAGGGTATATCCGTTAACCCTAAGAGATTTGAAGTGATGCTAAACCTACAAATGCCCGGAAGCAAGAAGGAAATGAGATCTTTCTTTGGGAAGATCAATTTTGTCTGGCGATTCATCACTGGATTCGCCGAGATTGTAAAACCACTCAATGAAATAATGAAGAAAGATACTGAGATTGAGTGGATCCCTGAAGCAAAGTAGATATTCACCCAGATCAAACAGACAGTCGTGGAGGCCCCAGTCTTGGCTAGTCTGGACTATTCCCTCCCCTTTTACATTTATTCCTTTGCTTCGCCGCATTCTGCCATGGTATTTTTGACCCAAAACTTCAAAGGAGAGGAACAACCAATAGCTTTCATGAGCTCCCCCTTTTAGAATGTTGAATTATGGTATTCACCTTTGGAAAAACAAGCCTTTTCTCTCATCCGTGCCATAAAGAAATTCTGGCATTACATCCTCCGAAGCAAAGTACATGCTATCATCCCAGACCAGGCAGTAAAATCCCTGCTGATGCAAAGTGAATTGGGAGAAAGATGGGGGAATGGATGGCCATCCTCCAAGGGTATGATTTAGAAAAGCAACCCTTGAAGATAGTCTGAGGTCAGGGACTATGTAGAGCGATGGTAGAAGAAATTCCACTCATCGAATGCCAGACATATACAAGTGGAGTCCATCACTCAGGATCCATGGTACACAGACCTAGTGTACTTGTTGTTGAAAAACATGTTAGTACTCTCAAATTTTGGAGAAATTTGGAGTGACTATACAAAAAATTTCTCTAAGGCAAGATGAATAACCCCTAAAAACTTGTGGAGAATCCTTACTTTGAACACATGTTAAAAGAGGCCTGATGATTTTTGTGAAAAACCGCTTGGGAGATATGTTCCTCACCTTTCATTTGGCATATGCAGTGGATTCCAGCTCCTAAATTTTATTTTGGAAATGTTTTGGGGATAGCCATTCAGAGGTGCTTGTCAAAATCTGCACTTTTTCTTAAGTATCAATTTGTTGTAACAGGCCTAGTTTGCCTTTGAATATATTGTATCCTGTTAAGTTTCATGGCCCACCACTTTGAGGAATTTTTTCTATGTATATTAGAGATTTTATTTTTCAAAGCTCAATCCATTTCAAATCCGTTTGATAGATTTTCCAATCCCTCAAAGTTGGTCTTCCAGAAATGTCTCGTTTCTTTGTTCTACCCAGAATTCTAAGTAGCCCTGTTTGACAAATTGTAACTTTTGACCTTGTGACCTAATTGAAACAATTCCTTTTGGATTGTATTAAAAAGGTCAAATAGTTCTTATATCTCCATATTTAGGTCATGATGAATCCATTTGGTCAGTTTGCTAAGCCCATTCCATTTGCAGTTTCTATCAATTTGCCAAATGATGAAATGCAGTTTTCTAAGTGACTTACCTTGTGGATTTATATATTTCGCCAAAAGGATTGTCATGATATGAGGTTTTTCCCAAGGTATTATAGACATGAAATTGAACCTCTATGCCCATTTGCAGAACTATGTGACTTCGTTTGCACCATTTACTAAAGCCATTCCGTTTGTAATTTATGATGTTACTCTGAGAGTTAAATGCAGAATAATGAAATAGCCCACTTTGGCCTCCCACCATTTGTCCTAAGTTCAAAATATTGAAGAATTGGATTTACCCGGGCATTATACCTAGAAGTGAACCTCCATGAAGATTTTTAGACTTGTACCAATCCATCTGACTAGTTTGATCATTCAATTCCAAACCATGTTTATGCAAAGTTTAGTGATTTTGAAGTCAGACAATGAGTAAGAGGCTGACTTTGCATGTTAATATTGTGACTCAATTTTATGATCATGATGATTTAGCAGGTTCTTTGCATTCTATGTATGAGGGTATACCAATTTGGAATACCTCATGGATTCAAGAGTTGATTTTCTATTTTCCATAAGAGGAATCCAAACGCATTTTATGCAATTTGTAAGTTGCATTTGTCAGTTTTTTCAGAATGGGCAAGTTTGATCAGTTGTAACTTGCATATGGGTTTGAATCTGGCAAAGCCCTCTTGTGTGTGTATTCATGGCTGATGAATGAATCATTATGCCAAGTGTTAAGGTCCCTTGATATGATTCAATCAGTTTTTAATGGAGATTCCAGAAGCAGTTTATGTGTTTTAAACATTGTGCAGAAATAATTAAAAACTGAGTTTTAATGGTCAATATTCTAAAATCGAAGCTTGAGGATAAATTTGGAAAAGCATCAAGGAAATGATGGGAATTTTGTTTACAGGATGCTGCAATGAAATTTTATCTCATTGTTTGCATGAATGGATTCATTGAAGAATTTTTAGAACATTCAAGCTAATGATATGTTGTGAGTGTTTATCCACAGTTCAGAACCATTTGCTAGCATCCTCATATCCTGCACAATGTTCCAGATCACATTACAAACAAATGTATCCAGTGTCAAGGCCAAACCAGCTAGAGTAGGATTGCACACCAATATAAATGGGGTGGTTGCTTTAGAAATTGTTAAAACTTTCAAGCAAATGCAATTGGCAATGTTAACGCCAAATTCCACATAACAAGTTGTATAAACAAAAGGATTTTAAAACTTACCAAAGCCAATGTAATATAGCATGGAGCTTGGAGTGCTACACTGGAAAGTTTGAAATGTAGTGTGGAGATTGGGAAAAATATTGTGCAAACAACCAACAAGGAGATGTCAATGCAAACAGCAAGGGGGTGCTTGCGCAATTTCATGAGAAAACAGAGGAAAGTTAGCGCACTGTGCAAAGATACACAAAACATTAAAGGATTAAAAACTTCAATAGAAAATGCCTATTGCAAATACGAAACCATAGAAGATGGATGTAATAAACCAGCAAAGGAATACGACAAATTTCTAGGCAAATGCTATTGACAGGACAAAGCTGCGCGTGGAGTTTAAAAGGAAAAGAGCAGTGCATGTTTACAAGCAAAAACATGATAAAATCCAAGCTTTACAATAACCATGCAAAGGGCCACCTTTGAATTGAGAGGAGGTATTAAAAACTATGTTTTTGGCATACCATAGAACTTGTGCTAATTGTGAAGGCAGATTGGAAGTTATGGGAAAGAGTTCAAACATTTTTAAATGTGTATTTTGCTGGTGTGAACACAAATGAGAAAGCCACGCATGGTAAGGAGCAAGTTTAAAAAATCTACCAAAATTCCATTAGTGGATGTAAAAAACAAAAACAAAGATAACAGAGATTGCGTAGTATAATGGAGGAGTTAGTGCTAAATGCCAAAAGCAAGAGGAGCCCATGCTTGGGCAGTTTGAATGAAATTCAAACAATATACCCTGCGCTAAAGACAAGGAGGGCCAGTGATTAAGAAATTTTCATAGGTTACAATGAAATGAATTGAATGGACATTGGAAAATGAAAACCAGAGCCAGCATAATAAAAAAAAGGCATATGAGCTATCATTAAGGCTGTGTGGACCTTCCAATATTAGTGCTAGTTTGGGGCTACAAAAATGTTTTCAAAAAGCAAACTTTCAAGTTAAAGAAATCAAATAGAACACCAAGGAAAGACCCGCGTAGAGAAGGTGGATGAATTGAAAGTTTTGTAAAACTATGGAGGCCCTGCGTGATGAGGTTGCAAAATCAAAAAAAATTTAAAACTCAAGGTAATGTCATTTGGCAGTTGCATGTTAGAAGAAGACATTGCGCTGGAGGAGACCAAAAATACAGCGCAAGCATACAATGTGAAGTGACTTTTCCCCATTTGCATGGAAGGAGGGAAAAGTAACAGACATTGCGCTGAGAAGGAAGGAGCCCCTGCATAAGGTAATAAAAGACAAGGCAGTTGCAGGATGCTATGTAGCTGTTAAAGAGGTCATTAATAATAGTTTTTGGTAGCAAAGAGTAAAACAATAGATGGTTGCACAATGTGCAGGAGAAACACGCACAGGCAAAAGCCTTAAAATTTCAAATAAATTTATCCCACATTGGCCAGATATTGGATTTTCTTTGTGTTTATATACAACAATGCTCCCTTGTATTGTAAAGAAAGAAGCTAGGAGGCTTATGGCGAGCCCCCAGGCTGGAAGAATACTGGGCATGGTGGGCCCCTAAATTTTGAACGAGAA
Source organism: Thuja plicata (assembly GCA_018584345.1). Lineage (NCBI taxonomy): Eukaryota > Viridiplantae > Streptophyta > Pinopsida > Cupressales > Cupressaceae > Thuja > Thuja plicata. The sequence continues at coordinate 2,101,576 of MU224350.1, read as the reverse complement.
TACATAAGAGAGCTTTAAAAACATAAAAATCATTATCCCACATTGCTCATGCTATGAAAATTTGAGATGTTTATAAGCTACAACACACAATATGTAATGTGTGAAGCAAAGAGGAAGTTCTCCACGCATGAATAGATGGTGCCTTGGGAAGCATGCCCAGATGAATGACGACCAAATTTTGTAAACAAGCTAGAGGACACATGGTGGACATGTGGCACCCATTCGTACACCTGTGGAGGAGGAAGGAGATCATGGAATTAGCTCACAGCTGCGTGATTGAGCTCATCGCGCAGTCATGCTAGTTTGAGGAGGTGCCCAGAATGATGCATGGCTAAGTGACAGAGCTAGTCGCGTAGTCACGAACCCAAATATGAGCACGTCGCGCAGTCATGCTTAAAAAATTGAGATCATTGAAAAGGCATGAGAGTTGGCGATTCAGCCCAGTCACGCACTCGTGGAGGCAAAATGGAGATAGTCAAGAACTAGAAGGTGATTTTTAGAGCCAATTAGCAAGCGCCACTTGTCAAATTCTAGTGCAATATGAGCAAAAAGGATTAAAATATGCAGAGATTTAAATTTTATCTCAGTTCAATAGTTTCACTATTGAAAATATATTCAAATACTTCATAATGTTCAGAAAGTGTGCACGGGAAGGCAAAGTTTATTTGATGATTCAGGGGGAAAATTTAATTGAAAGTATAAGCTATCATATACCATTGGAAAGGTATTGAAAATAGGAATCTGATTTTGCAGACCTTTTGAGGGCATATCAGATCAGATTTTGGCAGTAACAGAATGAAGCAGTTGTAGATATTTTAGGAGAAGGATAGGTGTCGGTGATAGAATTTGTTTTTCTCACTCTCCTATATCTTAGATTCTTCTTAGTTGTACAGGGATGGTAAAATTAATGTTGCAAGGTAGCTTACTAATTTTGTGTGTCTGGTTTTGAGTTCTTTGTTATGTAGATGTATTGAATCAGAAGTTTTTAATGAAAAGCAAATGGAATCCCTTTCCAGTATTTGTCTGATGTCTTTGTGTATGACCATGAATCTTTGTGCATAAGTTTTTAAGCCATTTTAGTGCACTAGTTATAAGGTAACTGTGAATTTATGTTTTAGTTTCTTTCAAGGAAAGAGTAAATCTTATAGACAAGTTTAGAGGTTTCAAGGTTTCACACGAATCTGATGTCCAGGTGTTGGAGTGAAAAGAATGATTTGTAAGGCATTTCATTTGGGTCTTGTATGTTTGGATTTAGAGGGTTTTATGTGAATGTATGTTTATATGACTCTTTTGCACAATAGACAAGGCATTGATCTCTACTCCTTTATGCAGTTGTCATCATCAATCCATAAAATCAATTCAATTTACTTTTCTATTTAAAGAGTTGTAAATGATTGTCAGATTAAGTGTGATGGGCAGGAATCTATCGCATGATTCACTGAAAGAAGTGAATCCAATAGGTACACCCTCCTGAGCCTTTGAGCTCAAAGTGTAGGAGGATTGTTTGATCCTTGTTAATTAGCCTTATCTTTGACAATGTCAAGGAATAACGCTAATAGAATGGTGACTCTACTAGGGATTGGTTGTAATCAATCATGTTTGTATCTGTCCTAGAATCTTTAGTTTTGAAAGAAAGAGTCAAGCTAATAGAATCTAGAATTTATTTTAGATCTGTGTAAGGATACCTGGAAGGTGATTTCATTTGCAGTAATTATAAGAAATATTTGTGCGGATTTGCTTGTGGACGGAACCTAGAAATAAAGTATATATGTCAAATGGCTTTTGCTTTTTGAAAATTTTCCTCTGCAAGGAGGTGGCAACTCTATGAGAAAAGAACCCGATGGAGCTATCAAGAAGGCTCTAGATCTACCAAATTTGTAGTCAAAGAAATAAGAGCAGCAACTGCAATTGTATTCCTAGGTAATCCTCATGTTCTTTATGTGAAAGAAAAGTTTCCTCAATAAGTGAAGAAGTCACTAAAAAGGGGAAAATAGTTTTGACTTTTGTCATACTTCTTGGTTCAAAAGATTCAAATATCAAATCAGGAGTATGTTGTTATTTTAAAAGGTAGATGGTTGAAGTTTCAAGGTTCATGTCAAAAATCTCTGGTATATGTCTGATTTGCTCAAATATATGTCAGAAGTACCATATATGATTTCATAAAAGATACGGTCAATAATGAATTCTTGCAGCAATTTTTCTATGAAAAGATATGCACCATTATGCTTGGATGGCATTCATGGTTCCCCAAATGAAATTCCTACTGAGATTAGGAAGCATCTCAAAACGTTTGAGGGGAAACAATCAGATTCAGCATGTAAGCATTTGCAGGAATTTGTTGATCTGATGGGTGACTTTGAGATTCAGCATGAAGATATATACATGAAGCTTTTTGTTCAAACTTTGAAAGATAATTCTAGGGACTGGTTTTCCTTTTTACCAGCTTGTTCAATTTCTTCTTGGGATGAATTTCATGTTTCCTTTATGGAACAATTTGGTGAGAGAAGGAATTTGAGTGATATATTTACTGAATGGTTGAATCTAAGGATTGAAGAGGATGAACTAGTTCTTGATTTTAATATCAGATTTGCAAGAGCTTTACATGAAATACTTGAAAGTAGTAGACCTCAAGACAATGTGTGTGTTGTGGTATATTATGGTGCATTTGAAAAGATGAGTTATAGGTTGAGAGACAAGGAACATAAGACTTTGTATCAGGCATTCAGGATAGCAATAGAGATTGAAAACAATGCCAAATATGAAATGACAAAGAATCATTTCTCTAGAGGGATTTGCCAGAAAAATACATTTCAGAATGGACAAGACTATTGTGAAAAGTTTGCAGCTCCAACTAGGTGTATTGATACCTCCACTTTAGTTTCTAATCAGTTATTGAATTCAAATTTGAATAGATGTATGGTTAGTAATCCTTTGTTGCATACGGAAGAAACTTCTAATGATGACAGCAATACATGTGTCCAAGAAATGGTAGCAATGAATGATGTTTCAAATAATTATAATGCTGACTTGCTCAATGAATCTTTTCCTTACAAAGTTATGTCAGAAATACCCTCTCATTTTGGATCCTAGATGAAATGATATTAACAATTTTTTGAATATTGAAGAGGATGTATGTATTTTACACTCCTATGAGAATCAAGATGATGCTGAAACTTATGTTTCACAAGAAAATGATATGATGGAAGATGTTGATTCATTTTTATGTGAGCATAAGGTAGCATGGGAAGATAAGATCATTTGTGGAAATGAATTCAAACCAGCATGTGAAGGTAAGAGTATCTTCATCAATTCTGAAAATAGTTTTTTACATCTGCATGATATAAATGAGTTTGGTAGTAAGAGTTTTGAAATGGATTTGGTATCAAAACTTGAGGAAAGAGGGATAGTAAATAGGGGTCTTCCTTATGAGATGGAGTATGATACGATCTTGCAACTTTATCATGATAATATGAATGAAAATCATAATGAAGATCAACCAGTTGAGTCTTTTCAGTCAAAAGGTAAAGTGCTAGATGAGTATGTTTTTGAAATCCCTTCATTCAATGATGATCTACTTCAGCATATGAATTGTTTGTGTAATGAAAATCCTACACATGATGAGAAACTTGAGGATGATTGGTGTCTTTCCCCATATCCTCTGGTTGAAGAAGGTAGTATGAATTTGTTATCCACTTCTTTGCCTAGTGATAGAGGTGTTGAATCTAATTATAATGATATCTCTGATTTTGAATCATATGTTGAAAGTGATTATGATAGTAATTATGATAGCAAGGATACTAATGTCTTCAAAGTTTTTATTAATGATGTATTTAATGAGGACATTGATACGGATCAGCCATCTCTTTGTTACCATGTTCATATGGGAGAAAAACATGGTGTTGTTAATCCGTTGTTTGAGGAATGCATTTAGTTTTCAGATTTGATCTATTCTGATTTTGATGCTAAAAATGTGTCAATATACGGAAAGAAATCAGATTGTGTCTCTTCTTGGGCTAAAAGTGATTTTGAGAGTGAAGTTTCATTTGATGAGTTCATTGTTCCATGTAATGAGCAGGACTATGATGTTGATCAGTTGGCTCTTAGTTACCATGTGGGTAATTTGCAAGTGGAGAAGGCTTCCAGTCCATGTTTTGAACAACATGCTGATATGCCTTTCCATTGTGAGGTTTTTCCATATTTTGGTATCCATGGCTTATGTGAGTATGAGTAATTTACTTTCTTTATGGATCAACCGACTAATGAGGGGATAATGCAAGTGGGGTTTGATGGTTTTTATGATGATGCATTTCCTTATTGTCATGGTTCATATTTTTTGACATTTGCTAATGTGAAGAATGAGTTTCATTCTTTTGATTATGATGACTCTGATGGAAGAATTTATGAAGACATGAAAGGAATTACAAACAAGATATTCTTCATTTTTTATGATTCCTTGTGAGCTTGAGCAGCAGCTATACAAGTGCATTTTTAGTTTGATATTTGTATGCCAAGAAGAGAATCAGATTTTTGATAGAGGCAAGTGTTGATTTCAATTGAAGAAGGGCTTGATTTTCTTGTAAATAATGTATGTATTTGTGAAGTTGCTTTGTTTTCAGTTGTGTGGTGTGTGGTTTTCAATAAGTTTTCCAATTTTTGAAGAGAGATAGTTTTGAATAACGAGAAAGAGAGAGAAAGTGAAAATCTGATTAGTTTTTGAATGGTCAGCTGTACCAAGAGATGTTGGATTCTTTGCATACCCGCATGGGCAATGTTTCCCCAGATAAAGACAATGTTAGTACTCTCAAATTTTGGAGAAATTTGGAGTGACTATACAGAAAATTCCTCTAAGGCAAGATGAATAACCCCTAAAAACTTGCGGAGAACCCTTACTTTGAACCCATGTTAAAAGAGGCCTGATGATTTTTGTGAAAAACCACTTGGGAGACATGTTCCTCACCTTTCATTTGGCATATGCAATGGGTTCCAGCTCCTAAATTTTAGTTTGGACATGTTTTGGGGATAGCCATTCAGAGGTGCTTGTCCAAATCTGCACTTTTTCCTAAGTATCAATTTGTTGTAACAGGCCTAGTTTTCCTTTGAATATCTTCTGTCTTATTAATTTTCATGGCCCACCACTTTGAGGAATGTTTTATGTGTATATCAAAGACTTTATGTTTTAAAGCTCAATCCATTTTGAATCTGTTTGATAGATTTTCCAATCCCTCAAAGTTGGTCTTCAAGAAATGTCACGTTTCTTTGTTCTGCCAAGAATTCTGAGTAGTCCCGTTTGACCAATTGTAACTTTTGACCTTGTGACCTGATTGAAAGAATTCCTTTTGCACCATATTATAGAGTTCAAATACTTATTATATCTCCATATTTATTTCATGATGAATCCATTTGGTCAGTTTTCTAAGCTCATTCCGTTTGTAGTTTCTATCAATTTGCCAAATGATGAAATGCAGTTTTCTAAGTGACTTATGTTGCGGATTTATATCTTTGGCCAAAAGGATTTTCATGATATGAGGTTTTTTCTGAGGTATTATAGACATGAAATTGAACCTCTATGCCCATTTGCAGAACTATGTGAGTTTTTTTGCACCATTTACTAAAGCCATTCCGTTTGCAATTTATGATGTTTCTCTGAGTGTCAAATGTAGAATAATGAAATAGCCCACTTTGGGGTCCCACCATTTGTCCTCAGTTTAAAATATTGAAGAGTTGGATTTACCCCGGTATTATAAACCTAGAAGTGAACCTCCATGAATATTTTTAGACTTGTACCAATCCATCTGACTAGTTTGATCATTCAATTCCAAACCATGTTTATGCAAAGTTTATTGATTTTGAAGTCAGACAATGAGTAAGAGGTTGACTTTGCATGTTAATATTGTGATGCAATTTTATGACCATGATGAGTTAGTAGGTTCTTTGAGTTCTATGTATGAGGGTATACCAATTTGCAATGCCTCATGGATTCAGGAGTTGATTTTCTATTTTCCATAAGAGGAATCCAGACGCATTTTATGCACTTTGTAAGTTGCATTTGTTGGTATTTTCAGAATGGGCAAGTTTGATAAGTTGTAACTTGCATATGGGTTTGAATCTGGAAAATCCCTCTTGTGTGTGTATTCATGGTTGATGAATAAATCATTATGCCAAGCATCAAGGTCCCTTGATATGATTCAATCAATTTTTAATGGTGATTCCGGAAGTAGTTTATGTGTTTTAAACATTGTGCAAAAATGATTAAAAAGTGAGCTTTAATGGTCAATATTCTAAAATCGAAGCTTGGGGATAATTTTGGAAAAGCATCAATGAAATGATGGGCACTGTGTTTACAGGATGCTGCAATGAAATGTTATCTCATTGTTTGCATGAATGGATTCATTGAAGAATTTTTAGAACATTCAAGCTAATGATATGTTGTGAGTGTTTATCCGCAGTTCAGAACCATTTGCCAGCATCCTCATAGCCTACACAATGTTCCAAATCACATTACAAAAAAATGTATACAGAGTCAAAGCCAGACTAGCTAGAGTAGGATTGCGCACCAATATAAATGGGATGTTTGCTTTAGAAATTGTTAAAACTTTCAAGCAAATGCAATTGGCGGGGTTAACGCCAAATTCCACATAACAAGTTGTATAAACAAAAGGATTTTAAAACTTACCAAAGCCAATGTAATATAGCATGGAGCTTGGAGTGGTACACTGGAAAGTTTGAAATGTAGCATGGAGATTGGAAAAAAGATTGTGCAAACAACCAACAAGGAGATGTTAATGCAAACAGCAAGGGGGTGCTTGCGCAATTTCATGAGAAAATAGAGGAAAGTCAGCGCAGTGTGCAAAGGTATACAAAACATTAAAGGAGTAAAACATTCAATAGGAAATGCCTATTGCAAATATGGAACCACAAAAGATGGATGTAATAAACTAGAAAAGGAATAAGAAAAATTTCCAGGCAAATGCTATTGACAGGACAAAGCTGCGCGTGGAGTTTAAAAGGAAAAGAGCAGCACATGTTTACAAGTGAAAACATGATAAAATCCAAGCTTTACAATAACCATGCAAAGGGATACTTTTGAATTGAAAGGAGGTATTAAAAACTATGTTTTTGGCATACCATAGAACTTGTGCTGATTATGAAGGCAGATTGGAAGATATGGGAAAGAGTTCAAACATTTTTAAATGTGTATTTTGCTGGTGTGAACACAAATGAGAAAGCCACGCATGGTAAGGAGCAAGTTTAAAATATGTACCAAAATGCCATTAGTGGATGTTAAAAACAAAAACAAATATAATAGAGATTGTGCAGTATAATGGAGGAGTTGGCGCTAAATGCCAAAAGCAAGAGGAGCCCACTCTTGGGTAGTTTGAATGAAATTCAAGCAATATACCCTTTGCTAAAGACAAGTAGGGCCAGTGATTAAGAAATTTTTAGAGGTTACAATGAAATGAATTGAATTGCCATTGGCAAACGAAAACTAGAGCCAGCATAATAAAACATAGGAATATGAGCTATCATTAAGGCTATATGGACCTTCCAATATCAGCGCTAGTTTGGGGGCTACAAAAATGTTTTGAAAAAGCAAACTTTCAAGTTAAAGAAATCAGATAGAGCACCAAGGAAAGACCTGCGTAGAGCAGGTTCATGAATTGAAAGTTTTGTAAAACTATGGAGGCCCTGCATGATGAGGTTGCAAAATCAAAACAATTTAAAAACTCAAGTTAATGTCATTTGGTAGTTGCATGTTAGAAGAAGACATTGCACTGGAGGAGACCAAAAATACAGCACAAGCATACAATGTGAAGTGACTTTTCCCCATTTGCGTGGAAGGAGGGCAAAGTAACAGACATTGCGCTGAGAAGGAAGGAGCCCCTTCATAAGGTAATAGAAGACAAGGTAGTTGTAGGATGCTATATAGCTGTTAAAGAGGTCATTATAACATTTTTTGGTAGCAAAGACTAAAACAATAGATGGTTGCACAATGTGCAGGAGAAGCACACACAGGAAAAAGACTTAAAATTTCAAATAGATTATCCCACTTTGGCCGGATATTGGTTTTTCTTAGTGTTTATATACAACAACGCTCCCTTGTATTGTAAAGAAAGAAGCTAGGAGGCTTATGGCGGGCCCCCTGGCTGGAAGAATACTGGGCGTGGTGGGCCCCTAAATTTTGAATGTGAATACATAAGAGAGCTTTAAAAACTTAAAACTCATTATCCCACATTGCTCCTACTATGCAAATTTGAGATGTTTATAAGCTACAACACACAATAGGTAATGTGTGAAGTAAAGAGGAAGATCTCCACGCGTGGATAGATGGTGCCTCAGGAAGCATGCCCAAATGAATGACACCCAAATTTTGCAGACGAGCTAGAGGACACATGGCAGACACGTGGCACCTAGTCACACACCCGCAGAGAAGGAGGGAGATCACAGAATTGGCTCGTGACTGCATGACTGAGCTCGTCACGCAGTCATGCTAGTTCAAGGAAGTTCTTAGATTGATGCACGGCTGAGTGACCAAGCTAGTCACACAGTCGTGCACCCAAATATGAGTGCATCACCCAGTCACACTAGAGGATCAAGATGTCAAAATCGGCCTGCATGTGAGCGGCCGAGCTCATTGCGCAGTCGCGTAGCTTCTAGTCACTCAGTCGCACAGCCCAAAATTGCTCATCATGTAGTCACGCTTAAAAAATTGAGATCATTGAAAAGGCATGCGAGTTGGTGATTCAGCTAAGTCGCACACTCGCGAAGGCAAAATAGAGACAGTGAAGAACTAGAAGGTGATTTTTAGAGCCAATTAGCAAGCGCCACTTGTCAAATTCTAGTGCAATATGAGAAACAAGGATTAAAATATGCAGAGATTTAAATTTTATCTAAGTTCAATAGTTTAACTATTGAAAATATATTCAAATACTTCAGAATGTTCAGAAAGTGTGCACGGGAAGGCAAAGTTTATTTGATGATTCAGGGGGCAAATTTAATCAGAAGTATCAGCTGTCATATACCGTTGGAAAGGTATTGAAGAGAGTAATGTAATTTTGCAGACCTTTTGAGGGCATATCAGATCCAATTTTGGCAGTAACAGAATGAAGCAGTTGCAGATATTTTAGGAGAAGGATAGGTGTCAGTGATAGAATTTGTTTTTCTCATTCTCCTATATCTCAGATTCTTCTCAATTGTACAAGGATGGTAAAATTAATGTTGTAAGGCAGCTTACTGATTTTGTGTGTCTAGTTTTGAGTTCTTTGTTATGTAGATGTATTGAATCAGAAGTTTTTAATGAAAAGAAAATGGAATCCCTTTCCAGTATTTTTTTGATGTCTTTGTGTATGATCATGAATCTTTGTGCATAAATTTGTAAGGCATTTTAGTGCACCAGTTATAAGGTAACTATGAATTTGTGTTTTAGTTTCTTTCAAGGAGAGAGTAAATCTTATAGACAAGTTCAGAGGCTTCAAGGTTTCACATAAATCTGATGTCCAGGTGTTGGAGTGAAAAGAATGATTTGTAAGGTATTTCATTTGGGTCTTGTATGTTTGGATTTAGAGGCTTTTTTGTGAATGTATGTTTATATGAATCTGTTTCCCAATAGACAAGGCATTCATCTCTGCTCCTTTATGCAGTTGTCATCATCAATCCATAAAATCAATTCAATTACTTTTCTATTTAAAGAGTTGTAAATGATTGTCAGATTAAGTGTGATGGGCAGGAATCCATCTCATGATTCACTGAAAGAAGTGAATCCAATAGGTACACCCACTTGAGCCTTTGAGTTCGAAGTGTAGGAGGATTGTTTGATCGTTGTTAATTAGCCTTTTCTTTAACAAGGTCAGGGAAAAATGCTAACACAAAAGATGCCTGGAGGGATTGCCTCCAAACAAATGTTGCACCTTGCGATTAAAAAGCGCACACTTCATGATCAAAATGCCATACTTTTTCGCAGGAACTATGAGGGAGTGTACCTCCGGTGCATTGATAGGGTTCAAGCTACAAAGATAATCAAAGAGTTTCACAGGTAGTTTCGAACCGGGCATGGCTCTACTGATGCCACTACCCATCAGATCCTCCAAGTTGAATAATATTGGCCCTATATCTTTAAAGATGTCTACACTCACATCAGGAAGCTGTGTCATGTTTTCCAGACCGTGGCCCATCATGAGCGGAACCCGGCTATGCCTTTGTAGCCGGTCTTCAAAGCTAGACCTTTCGCCCAATGGGCATTTTACTTTATCAGGGAAATCAACCCCAACTCATCTGCCAACCACCGGTACATTCTAATTACAACTGACTATTGCACCCAGTGGTCTGAAGCGATCCCTTGTAAAAACAACACGGGAGATGTAGTCATAAAATTCCTAGAAGAAAACATTGTCATGTGATTTGGAATGCCTTTTGCTATAGTATGTGACAATGGTCTGGCATTTTCTTCAGCATAATTCCCTGAATGGACCTATGACAGGAAGATCACTCTAAATTTCTCCAGCAACTATTACCCTCAGGGGAACGGTGTTGCTGAATCAACCCACAAAAATTTACTTGAGGTGATCAAACATTTATTAGAACAGAATCCTCAGGACTGGCACAAAAATCTTAGATTCGCTCTCTGGGTGGATCATGTCTAAATAAAGGCAGCCCTAGGGACTTCCCCATTCCACCTGGTTTATGGCCAAAACCTAGTATTCCCCATTAACTTACAGATCCCAATTTTACAGTTCATGCAAGAATTTGGCAACCGAGACAACATCGTGGAATTTTGGCTCCTAAATCTGGTGCAAATGGAAGAACAAAGAGATGCAGCCCTTGAACACTTTGCGCATCACCAAGCAGTAGTAAAATGATGGTTTGACCAATGATCCCAGTATAAGTCCTTTCAGATTTTAGACTTAGTCCTTTTGTGGGACAAAGCCCAGGAAAAGAAGGGAAAATACACCAAATTCCAATGGCTCTGGCTTGTACCATACTTGATATCTGAGATCTATGGGGAAACTACTTATCGCCTTAGTACCATGACTGGAGAATTCATTCCATTGCCTATCAATGGATAGTTCCTCAAGCATTATTTTGAATGAGTTGAGTTTGTCCAGAGTTGTACTTTATGTAAATCCTTTGCTTGTAAATATATTTCTCAATGCTCCATTTGGGGTTCCTTGTAAATAGTTGTGTTGGTCATCCTCCAAGACTGCCCCCCTTGTTTTTCTTTTTTCTTTTTTTTTTTGGCTTCATTCTTTCTTTTTCTGAGTTCCCAATGTTTTTCTCACCCCTTTTTGTAGACTAGTATGCTTTGCATAACATCTAGTCTCCGGAATGATACCTTTTGCATTTTTGGTGAACTTGGAATCTATTGTTAGCATGGTGGAATTGGTCCGCGCCCCAGATTTATTTTGTGAGTTGGGTAACATGCTATGAGTAATCTTCATCGGATTCATCACTGGAAGTATGGAAATCAATTAAATCAAAATCAAAAGAAACAAGTAATCGAACACACTAAGAGTAGATCGGTCACACTAGTTTGTTGGCCCAAGTCTGAAAAACATTTAAATTCTTTCTGGGTCCGAAATTCTCTTCCCCATTTAGCAATTTGAATTGGATGGAAAGGTGAAAGAAGTACCACCTCAGAACTTGGCTGAGCTTGAGGTCCAAGGTGAAAGGAGTACCACCTTGCCATTCAAAAATGGGAAAGAGGACAAAAGGAAAGAACTAAAGAATGAAGAAATTCTGGTGTCTAGGGGAAATGAACAAGATTTGATGACTTTGGTTTGATATATTTAGTGCCTCTTCTCTACTTCTCCCAGAGGTCATCAGCTTGATTTTCTTTCAGAAGCACACACTTCACAACTAACGAAGGACCAAGGATTGAATCATGTACAGACCGGATTTTCTCAGACACTTCACACCTTGCAAGCAGGATGCTCCAAGTAAGGATTTTATTCTGGTTTTTCTAACCAAAGATTCTATAGTTATCGAATGTGCTAAGGCATTCATCCTAGATATTCACCATTTTTTATGCCTTGCATACCTGTCCCTACATTTTTTGTACAAAATCTTGGGTCCCCTCTTTTTGCTTTGGCTCTTGCCTTGTTTTCTTTGTTTTCTTCTCCGGGATTTTCCTCCCGTGAGGTTGGTTTTCTTTCTATTTTTGTATTCTTGTGTCTCCGGGACCTGGTCCCAGATTTTTTTCTTTCCAGAGCTGTATTTTAGACTCTGGGATTCTTCGCCACGATGTCTTCTTCTTGCGAGAAGGTATGGTTACGTGGAATCCTCATGCCCATAGCCTGGAGGTTTGCATGTTGCAGACTTTGCAGAGAAGAGTGTAACCAGTTTTTACCCTAAGATTATAAATTGAAATTACCCTTCACTTTCACAATTACCACAACTAAAACACTTAGAGCATTCAGAGCGATTCTTAAGTGATTAAACTGTGATTAAGCTACGAACTTTTTTGTGCTTAGTGGTCGATTACAAGCTAATTTGTGTTATCCATTTGTGATAGTTCGAGGGTAGACTTGTTGCAGAGCCTCCTAGTGTGCTTCTCCCCTACTTTTCTTCATGTTTCCAGGTAGGTCCTCAATTTTTCCTCTGGTTTCTTGTTGTCTTTTCTTATTGTTTTCTTTTTGGTTTCACTTTGTTTGGTTTTGCTGGTTCGCCTTTTGTGTTTTGCTTTTTGGTTTGCCTCCCGTTGGTGGGTTGGCTCTGCCAGAGGGTTGTCCACCCTTTTTACAGTTGAAAAATAATGTATACATTGTATTTTTCATTAGGGTATCTCATGTACCTAATGTGAATTTTGTATAAGTCTGTAAACAGATTGTAAATATTGTGTATTTTAGTGTATATGCATTTCAGCCTTCAGCTCTCTATAAATTTGTGTATATATCTTGTGTCTATCCTTCTAAGCCAATAAGTTCATCACACTCTGTCATGTTTTCACTCACCATACCAAGCTCATCGAGAGGGAGTTGCCATGGCTCAAACTCAGCACCTCATTGGTTTGAGCCATGGCAGCTTTCTCTCTCCTTTGTCTCATCACCTTAATGACAAGATTAATTTCCCACAAGTGGGCATTCAAACCATGTCCCATCTGGCATTCAATTTACCCCATGTCTGCCCACTTGTCACCATTAATTCCTTTAAGTCACCTATCACATGACCACATGCCAACCCATGTCAGCCAAGTATGGTTTTTCACTGGTCACATCAACATGGCAATGGCTAGTTTATCCAGACTCTGGGTCCTGAGCAATCCCTTGTCTTGTGTTTCCTCCTGTCACTTGGTTCAACACCCCAAAGCCCTACTCACACCCATTTTTAAGTATTTTTGGATTTTGGATGTATGCTAACACTTTTTAGATAGGTACAAGGTGGTGACAAATTCCTTAGAGTTCCTAAAACCCTTTTTATATGTATCATGTTCTAACAGTTCTCCGGTCTTGCAGGTTGTGGATAATTGATCAAGATGTCTGAAGTAATCACCCCTCTTAATAGCCCGGAGCTACCTACCACTTCCATGCAAGCGGCCACAAAAAACAAGGCCAAAAATATGTTATAAAAGCTTTCCTTGACCTCTAAATACCCGAAGGAGGGTGTTCTCATGGGATCCAAGGTGGATTCCAAAGTCTAAGAAATAACAGACACAGAGCATGGACTTTGGGCTGAAATGCAAGTTTTGATCCAAGCCATTTATAGGTTGAAGGCCACTGTAGACAATTTGGCCACTCAACTAGCCACCTCCGGCATTATTAAGGCAGTTAACTTTCCTTGTTCGGTGCAATCACCAAAGTTAATACTCCAATTGGCAACTTTGTACAACACACCTACTCAAACCATTCTGCTTCTAGATCCACGGCCATTATAGTATCTAGCAACAATTGTCACCCTAGATGCAGAAAATTTTGTCTTAGGGCTGGGGATCCCACAGTTCAATGGGTCCATTATCTGGAATCGGGCCCAGATGTTGCAGGAGTTTGAGGATGCTACCCTTATCTCCCAGAAATATCTCAATAGCCACTGGCTGAAGTCCCCAAAGAGGGATTGTAGGAGGATGAAGTTGGAAATTCCCCGCAGGGAGTTCAAAGAGCCCATTAGGGCAGGCATTGTATTCTTATGCAGGATCTTTGGATTGCCCCATGCCCAGCATTTCTCGGCATGGATGTACTACTTTATTTATTGCATCACCACTCGTAGTCAGACCTTCAACTGGGCAGTTATCATAGCCAATCACGTGGACAAGCAGCTGAAGGGTATCATCTAGAGTTCCAAGTTTTCCATGACATCATACCTGCTATGGGCACTAGCCCAATAGAGACCAGCTTTTCTAGGATTGGGAACAGTTGGTGAGCTTGGAAACAGGTCAGGCTAGTTGACACCATGGGATCATTATCCCCAAATACAATGGGAACTCAGTTTCCTAAATTTCTGTCGGGTAAATGATGCTTTCATTTACCAAAACATTCTAACACTTACTCAAGATTCTGGATACCGATTGTCGTAGGAGGCGATCAATTTGGTCAGCACCTATGGCTATTACTTTATTCAGTTCCAGCACCACACCTATATTCGGGTGACCGACTTCTCCGAGAAGCCCTATCTTCTTTCCCAGGATTGCAGGGATAGAATTATTCTTTTGGATTTATGTCTGGAGATGATGGACCTGTACGCCTTCTTTACATTGAAGAAGGTTATCAACGTCCCATTCCCATTTTTGTTCAGGAATTATACATGCAGCCTCGTCACAACAAGGGAGGCAAATAATGAATTGAAAATCCTAGGACTGGTAGAATTCCACCACGCTAGGAAAAACTACGATCCTCTAGGCAAGATTGCCACAACACTTCCCTGGGCATCCCCGCCACATGAAGTAGATATTGAAGATTTTTGGGCGGACTACCAAGATATTTTTGATCTTTGGGCTTGACAAAATTCACATATGTCCAAAGGACTCATGAAGGTGCTCGACCTTCAGACTTTTCCAAAGGGATTTTCAGATGATGGGTCGCTGGAAGACCCATCATACAAGGGGGAGGGGTTAGACAAGTTAGATCTCCCTCCAGTGGAATGGGCCACCCCTAAAGACTTAATAATCCAGGGAA
The DNA here is from genome assembly GCA_018584345.1 of Thuja plicata. Lineage (NCBI taxonomy): Eukaryota > Viridiplantae > Streptophyta > Pinopsida > Cupressales > Cupressaceae > Thuja > Thuja plicata. The sequence continues at coordinate 2,086,478 of MU224350.1, read as the reverse complement.
TATGTCACCCTATTTTTGAAGCAAGTCACTAATATTTTGCCCGGGTGTGTCCCAAGAGCACCTGAAAGAAACCAATGGTCAAAAAGGCCATTCCATCTTTCACTAACGCCAGACCTAGCATGAGAAAAGGGAAATAAAAAGAGGAAACCCTAGCCAAGGTACCTCCCCAAGGTCCCACCCCTTTTATGGTACAACTACAACAACAAATGGAGTCGGCAAGGCCGGTCAACCAGCAGATAAGCACGCAGATATCTTCTGGTCTCCTCATAACTCCAATGGCGTCTGCTTGCCTGGCAGGATCCCCATCATTGGCCATGATGATGATCAGACATACTTTCACCGAGGTGGAGTCTACCAGCATTTTAGAGACTGGGGTTCCACTAACAAGAAATAAAAAAGAAGAAAGTGACCCCTACACCAAGCACATCCACCAGCCCCGGTATGCAAGATTTGCCTCCCATAGATGTCAGTTCAAATTCTCCTGGACTAGAAAATATTTATGACTCCTCACCCCTGCATGATGGCTTTGATGACATTTTCTCGATCGGTGAGCTCATGGACCTTCAAAAAGGTATAGGTCATGTGGTGGAGGAGATTGCCGCTCAAGAGAAGGAAGATATCCCTGCAGAATAGGAGATCCCAGAACAAGAGCCTGTCGTAGAGCATGAAGTCTGAGAGGAAATACAAGAGGAACAACAAGGGTAGGGAAGGAAAGAAGAAGCACCGGCCCAAGAGGTCGAGAGTCAACCAAGGCAAATGACAAATGAGAAACTGATGGTCGGAGAACCCGGACCCATAGGATCAACCGTACCCCTAATCATCACGCCTCAGACACCTTTGATTTCTCTTGGTGATCAAGTGCCCCATAGTACATTGTGTGAGGTAGTGAAAGTGGCCGCATTGCTAAACTTTGGCTAACAACCTCACCCACCCCCACAAGATATCCCAGTAGAAGAAGAAACTCCGGTAGAAGAAATAAGTGGGGCTAGAGAACAACAGAAACAACAAGACAGGGAAATCCCCGAAGAGACAAGTGATATAGATGCAGAAGGGGAAGTTTTGGACATCAAAATAGAGGATGCCAGCATGGCAAAAAATATTGAAGGTCCTAGGGAATAGGAAAAGGAACAAGAGAAAAAAAAGGAGAAAGGTCCTAAAGAAAATGTACATTCAGGGAACACACCGCCAAGTTCAGAGGGGAATCTGGATGCTCAGGTCCTAACTACAAAACTGCCCTAGCCACCCCAATGGTTGGTGGAATCAAGGAAAATAAAGGCTCCATTGGTAGCAACAAGCACTCCGCTTTCCTTGGCCAAAATCATGGCCATAAATGTAGAGGCCCAGAATCCCAAGAAAGTGTGAACATTTCATACTCTCCAGACTAGTCCAACAAGCAGCACAGTTGTGACTATCACAACACCCCCTCCAGGTGCAGATGCAGCAGCCATAAGACCTGAAGACTATAGCATCACAAAAGTGGCACTGGGAAGAAGAGATGAGCAAGGTGAATTTGACTTGCTAAGGGAGGCCACCAAAGTAGTAGAGGCTAGATATATCAAGTAGGGCCAAAAGTTGAAGGAGGAAAGAGAGACTAATGCCAATCTCCTCGCACTTCTCACACAACTTACATAGCCATTGGCCAAGATCCACCTAGGAACCCCTTCCTCTGGATTACTTCTTGCATAGGGTGACATGGATTCTCTCTGGGGCATGAAGAAGAAGGCACGAGCTGTACATGGGTGGGCTGCTGAGCAAGTAGCTGCCATAAGACAATTTCTAGTGGTGTCGCTCCCAGACCTTTATCAAGTTGACACCCTTATCAGCCAAGAAAATGGCTCCACTCTTATATGGGATAAAGATTTAGTGAAGTATGAAAAGTGGGAGGCCGGGCTGGAAGAAATTTGCAACATCAGGGAAGAAGCCGCCACAGAGGCGAGGATTTTGGGAGATGAATCATATGATTCCCTCCATGCCTAGTACTCTAGACTTTGCCTCAAAATTGAGGTGTGCAAGGAAAGAAAAGGTGACTGTGGCCCAATACCATTTAGGCCTGTTTCAAGCATTTGTGGTTGGGATATTGCAGGTCGATCCCTTCACCACCAGAATGTGCACCCTGGAGGACTACGTCCTCAACAAATTTGATGAATGGATGGAGTCCCTATATTCGACTGCTAGAGATTTTGACCAGGGTAGGTTATCTAGACTATCCAAGACAATGATCCGGTAGCATGAAGCCATAAAAATGGTGGATGAATTCCAGAATGGGGCCAGAGATAATGAGGAAACATTGGAGGTTGTTTGCAGTCGATGGGACAGTATTAAAGATATAGAAAGAAGGCATAAGCCAAGTGTTGGAGACATTGAAAAATAGTAAGGAACAATAAATTTCTCTGGAGTCTGAAGAATTCCATCAACCATGTATTGGTTGCATTCTTTATTCTTTGGGGCGCAATCTTCTGGGTCCCAGAGTTTTGGGTCCCACAATTTTGTATTCTTTCAACGACCAATGTCTTGATTCCCAAAGTTGACCAGTCTCTATCAAATGATTAATAAAGATGTCAAAGAGAAGGTAACCAAAACAAGGCATGTCGGCTCGATAGTAAGGTTCTGACAGGTGGTCTTCCCAAGGCACCATTCCAATGTAACACATGACACATTGGACATAGCAAGTCACTCTCCTCTTTACGAGGCATGTAGCCTCGATCCCTAGGGGATTGAATTTCTTCTTTTCTCCCTCGACTCTCTTCTTGAGGCTGATTCTTCCACTCCTCTTTTCTTGTCTTGTTCTTTTGACATGTCATACCCTCTCTGTCTCGAGGTCTTTTGTAATGTGGCATAGGTAGTACCAGCCACCAGAAATAGTATTATATTGTTAAGTGTTAAGTAAGGTTAGTTTTTAGGTCAAAACTTGTGTATAAATAATAAGTCTGACCTCATTCCAAGGGTCAAGTAAATTGATGATTTTATAGTCCATAGCTAATAGCATTTTAGTTTTCTCAGTTCTTAGTTGCAGAGCTCAATGCTCCTTAGTTTTTAGAAGCTTTTAGTAGTTAAATGCTCCCTGGAGCCACCATTGTTCCCTTGCTCTGATAGTTTAAGTAGATTAACGACCTTCTTTTCCTCGCTATTGATTAAATATGAACTAATGGTTCTGTATTTCTTTAGTATTTAGTGTAGCATGTTAGAGCATGGTTGATGTTTTGAATGTTTGGCGTAACTATAGGTAGATGGAATATTTCTAACCTTGCAGTATCTTTTGAAGTTTATTTGTTAACGTTAGTAAGTGCTTGTAGGAAACCCCACTTACTCGAATCCCCAGAGAAGATGAGCCAAGATAACCAGCTATCCCCCTGAAAAAACTAGTCACATTCCCAACTAAGCTCCCACACTGTCAAGACCCAACTCTCACATGCTTGAAGGCCCAGAGAATCTCATTTCCCCGGACAACCTTTACACGCAAAGTTGGCTAGTACCTTGGTTCCTGATGACAACTTACATCTATTGGCGGACCCAGTCACAAAGTCCCATCAACATACACTAACATTGCAATGCATTATGCATCTTAGTTGCTTTTGACATGCATTTTAGGGAAACCTCTAAAATCGGCCATTTTAGGGTTTTACAATTTCATTCTTCTTTTTCCCAAAAAAGCACAAAAGCATTTTGGCGCTTGACGCCAGCCGAAGGTTCGAGGCTACCTCCCCTCACCTCCTAGCAACTAGATGAGTAGGGCTACAGTATCAACACCCACTACATTATCAGACACCATAATATCAACAATCTCGCACTTGGACACTGATCAGGCTCCACACCAAATAATCTCCCACTTGGAGACTGAAACCAACCGACAATGTAGTACGTACAAATCCCACTAGATAGAAGACCTTGCTGTGTATTAACTCTAGGATCATCAGTAAAGAAGCCCAATAGAATCTGAGTAAGAAACCAGCTTCTCCTTGGGGACTTCCTTCATGAACATGTCTGCAGGATTATCACTTGTGTGAATCTTTTCAAGCCGTAATTGGCCATCCTCTAGAATAGACCTTATAAAATGGTACCTGAGCTGTATGTGCTTTGTCCTTGAATGAAAAGAAAAATTATTTACAAGATGAATGGCACTCTAGCTATCACTGTACAATGGGCGATCTTCCTGCTTCTAACCCAATTCCTCTAGAAAACATTGCAACCAAATCATCTCCTTGCTAGCTTCTGTAGCAGCTACATACTTAGCTTCAGTGGTTGAAAGTGCATTAACCTTCTGCAATCTAGAAATCCAACTGACTGCAATACCCCCTATAGTGAAAAAATACCCTGTAGTACTCCTCCTTGTATCAATATGTCCTGCCAAATCAGATTCAACAAATCTAATCAGAGCAGAATAGTATCAACACCCACTACATGATCAGTCGCCACAATATCAACAAGTTTCACTCAGGGTTTTGTACGCGTAACTTCATTTCTAGTACGTGTGACATAACGGGTTTCCTACATGGAATTTTGCTAGTTTTTATGTGCCACTTCACTACACAAACATGCAAATTTATCTTCCTACACACAACTTTACATACTCCTACATGTAACATTGCTAAAAATTGCATGAAAAATCCCTAACTAGACGTAAACAAATCATTTAAAAGCAATAAATGAAGTAATAAATGCTCAAGAAGGTAGGAATCACTCATTGGAGGTCCACACTCAGCTAGCCTCTAGAATCAGTTCCCTCTCTTGAACCGATGCTTGCATATGGGGACCAACATCGTCAGAATCTCCAAAAGTCTTAGAGCAAGAATGAAAGGTCAAAAGTGAAAATGAATAGTAAAAATGAAATTTTTACTTCTATTTATACTTTTTGACCTAATTTTCAAGAGATTTTTACCCTTCGTGACCTTAAAACTATCATTTTTCATCATTGGGGCATGTTGTGATCGATTTATCATCTAGTTTTTCATAAATGAAAACAAAATTGACCTAGTAATTTCTTTCTTCAATATATGTTTGCCTCTGATAATCAATTATATTTTCATTTCTGAGGGGCATCATATGGTCAAAACATGATTTTTATCACTTCGTTTGCAACGAAAACAAAATTTGGGGTACTAAAATTTTAAATTCCTATCAGTGGACATTTTTGCATTATCCTTTATCAATTTTTCACATCAAGATTTCTCATCAGACAATTCATCAAACATCAAGTTGACATCAAGTTTCATATCAAGTTTCACATCAAGTTATCAAATCAGGTTTTCACATCAGACATTGTATCATATCAAATCAAATTAAATAAAATTAAATCAAACCAGTCAATCAGATCAGGACATTGATTTTATTTGAATTAATTGGCTTCGCACATCAATTCAAAGAGGGGCATTTGTAGACACCTAAATTTGGTCAGGTGTATTTAATCAAATCAAAAGGAAATTTATCAAATCAAATGGATTAATTCAAATAAAAAGGGACTAAATTATATTAAATCAAAGGATCAAATAATAAATATATCAAAATTAATTAAATATAAGCCTAAAATGGATAAATCAAAACTATATAATTGATTTAATCAATTAATTGTATAGTTTAAATAAAAAATCAAAATCAACCTATCCCCTTACATGGCTAATTTAATTAATTAATTGAATTGATTAAATCTTTATTTCTTTCAACAAAGGAGACAAGAATTCAAAATGAGAATCAAAGGTTGAAAGCACATGGATCACTCCAAACTTTGCAATCTTGATCACTCATTTGACCCTTAAACATCCTCACCACTCAATTTGTCTCTTTGTCCCAACCTTTAAGACCGCCATTTAAATGGTCTCTCCATTTGAAATTCTTCAACTCAACCAAGCTTTGATCATGATCAACTTAACTCTACCCCCTACCCTTGGGAAATCCTATAAATATCAAGCATTTTGAGAGCATTATTAATCCTAGACATTCATGAGAAATTGCATCTAAACTATAGAGAAATTTATCAAGATCATAACATTATAGAGTAATTTGAGAGCATAATAGAGAAATTTGAGAGCAAGATTGAATGAATCGCATTGTAATTTGAGAGTTGAAAGCTAGATTTAGGCATTATCATACATCAATTCTCATTCTAGGATTGTCACTAATGGAGATTAAGATTGAGAGCTTCATTAGCATGCCTAGTTAGAGAGCCATGGAATTCTGATTGTAATTTTGTCAAGTCTTTGAGTTTAATTAGACTTTTCTTTCCATATAATTGATTCATTTCAAACTAATTTCATGAAGGTATACTTTATATATACACAACAGATTAAAGAAGGCTTTGTATGGGTTGAAGCAAGCACCTAGAGCCTAGTATGAAAAAGTATATTAGTATTTGATCAGTCAAGGATTCAGGAAACGATGGGATGACAACAATTTGTACTTCAAGAGAAATTTAGAAATGAATTCGGTTATTGTTGTGTATGTTGATGATATCATCTTTGGTGGAAAAGATGACTAGTGCAAAAAGTTTGTAGAAGATATGCAGAAGGAATTTGAAATGTCAGTGATAGGAGAGTTAAATTTATTTCTTGGATTGTAAGTAAAATAGAACAATCAAGGCATATTTATCTCTCAATCCAAGTATGTGAAAGAGTTACCGAAGAAGTTAGGTCTAGAGAATTCTAAACCTGTTTGCACTCCTATTGTTATTGACATCGAGCTATCTAAGGAAGATGATTCACTGAAAGAAAATGCAAGTTTATACAGATCAATAATTGGAGGTTTGTTGTATCTAACTAGTACCAAACCTGATATTATGTATGCGATTTTTTTGGCAGCTGGATTTCAATAAGAACTGAAAGAATCACATATCATGGCATTAAAAAGGATTTTTCAGATATTTGAAAGGAATAAAGGATATGGGATTATGGTATCCCATAGAATCATATTTTTCACTAGCAGCATATATAGATGCAGATTGGGTAGGTTGTTTTGAAAATAGAAGAAGTACCAGTGGTGGATATTTCTTTTTGGGCTCCCAATTAGTTGCTTGATCAAGCAAGAAGTAGGATTCTGTAACATTGTCCACTTCTGAATTAGAATATGTTGCAGTGTCCTCCTATTGCACTCAAGTATTATGGATGAAGAAAAATTTGTAGGATATAGGAATCAGATTTGATGATCCTATTCTTATTATGTGTGATAATACCAGTGTGATAAGTATGTCAAAGAATCTAGGAATGTATTACAGAACAAAACACATTGAAATCAAATATCACTTTATTAGAGAAAAATTGAAGAAGGGGCAGTTAAGCTAGAATATGTCCCTACAAAGGAACAAATAGTAGATATATTTACTAAACCTTTGTGAAAACATACATTTGAGTATCTCAAAGAGAATATAGGGGTTTTTCCCCTTCTTAGTCTTCACTAGGTGCATCGGTGTGTGCATTGATCCATTATTCACAATTGCTACATCTTTCTAGGTAAGTTCTTGGAGGCTTCTTCGTAGAGGCAGAAGAGTGAAGATTTTTTATTTTCCTTTTTCACTGTTGTCAAAGGGGGAGAAGATTGTTTATTGTACTTTTTTCTTTATCAGTGTTGTCATTAATGAAAAAGGGGGAGATTGTTAGAATGTGAAGTTGATGATATCTCATGGTTTTGTCCTTTATGTCAACATATTCATTATCTCAACTTCTTGTGTATTTACAACATAGGGTTGGGATGTACCAATAGTTTGTTGTTTTGGTTGGAGTGTCCTATACATTCACCAATAGCTTCGTGGTTATGGAATCTAAATTTTTTAAAGATTGCTTGCTAGGTCCTATTTGGATCTATTTTGGTCCAAGCATTAGAGTTGTAATGTGCCATCTATCTATTGGATTCGACTAACTTGGAGAAGGTGTTGAGCGTTTATCATGTGTTGTTTTGGTCGAGGTGGTCCTCAATTAATTTCCTTCTACTACGGGAATGTTTTGGTGTGACCTATTTCAAATTTTGGTGGTCAAGTAGTTTTGGCTCTTATGATGTTGTGTGTGTGTGTGTGTGTGTGTGTGTGTGTAGCAGTGTGAAAGTGAATGTGTATGTGTGTAAGTACATATGAACATGTATGTATGTAAGGTGAATCCAAATTCATGTGAAGGAGATATGTGTCATTCAAAGAATTTTGTAGATCTTAGAGATGGATTCTATCATCTTTTCATCTCTCGGGCAGTGAGCCCTCCTATCGGAAATGACCCCTTGTATTGGAAATGACCCTGTGTATCAGCAGTGAGCCCTTCTATATCAATAGTAAACCTTTCTACCAACAGAGAGACCTTATGTTTCTGGCAGTGGGCCTTTGTATCAAGTCACCTTTTTGGTGCCACCTTAACCGGTGTTTATTATATCTTGAGATAGTTCTCTGTGGTTTTCCCCATATTAGGTTTCCACGTTAAATCTAGGTTTCTTTGTTTTGGTGTTTATGTACTTTTCATGTTTACATCTTCTGTGAATGCTTGATGTGCTTTACCGACAAATATTAAGGTGTTATTAGTATTGTTTAAATATTTACCAATAGAAAGAAAGTTTTATAAGTTGTGTAGGAACAACTTATTCACCCCATCTTAGTTATTCGGCCTGTTCAACAGGTGATCCTAAAAAATGGCACTTTGTAGATAATGTAGATACACTAATGAAACCAATAAGAAACTTTAAGTATTTTTGTAAGTTTATGGGCCTCTTTAACCCTAAAAATTAGGTTGATTCATTAATACTCTCTTTTCTCTTGAAATGCATACTAAAAATGGGATGATATTAGAAAGATGTCTCAACCTTTATCCTAGTGCTAAAATTACAAAAAATAAATACTTTTAGGTTCTAAAATAGAATAACTAAATTATTGGGCTATAGAGTTGGTTTTCGACCAAAATAAATATTTTGGTTTGTTTAGAATCCCCTTTGGTAGTGCCTATTGTGTAGGTCTCTTTATACTCTGCAATTAAAAGAATGGGCCCAATTGACCTCCCAAATCAGAATTTATGGTCCCTAAAAGTTGCCAAAGAAATGTTAATAACTATTGGAAAGATAAAAGAGCTATAAGAAAAATAATAAGGTATCTTTGGTTAGAGATAATTGAACCAAAATGGAACACCCAAATTGATGACTGGCTTATAATGAGGTTATGATAGGTGGAAGGAATTATTTTTATCTTGTGGCTCATCTTGGGATTTAGATCATAGTTTTCTAGTTACCATTTGATTGTTTGTTGTATTGTATCTCCTATTTATTTTGAGCTTGAGAAGGATGTTTCATAAATTTTTATAGATATTGTTAAGCTTTCAGAATTATTCTAGACCTTTGGTTGTTGATAAGTCTGGGAAGGCTTGTTCTACAAGTGCATTGTAATTATTATAATTGAATAATGTATTGAGATACTTAGGAGTGTGGAGTTTTTTATTCAAAATTGGTTTCTCCATATACTCCAATGTTATTATACATTGTTAATTATATGGTTATATGTATTTCATCTTTTGGTAATTATTTAAAATTAATATTCACACAAAAATCTCCTCAAAATTTAAATATGGGAAATCTTTTTGCATAACTTTCTTCCTTTCATTTAGAAGAGGAGGTAGAACCTCCATCTCAATTCTTCAAGAGGTCCACTCTACATAGAAAATAAAGTAGATAGGTATACTCCTCTTGATGAGAGATGTGTTTTTAATTTAAATACAAACATATATGAGCATATAGTTATGAAGTAGACACCAGGTATGGATGATTCAAAGTCCTAGAGAAAGCTTGCGGATGGGAAGATGGTTGTATTGAAGAAAATTCGCATGTCAGTTTTAGTACAATTTCCTAATGGTCCTATACTCATTGGTTGTAAAATTTGCAATCACAAGCCTAATCCAAACATAGGATCCAATATATTCTAGTGACATATATTGTATTGTCTAGCATGAGATATAACATATTCTCGAATATTCATTAAAGGATACCCACTTTTTATCATACAAATAAGTAATAGTGTCCTCCTCTGTGTTTAGTTTTCTAAAATGACAAATATAATTATCTAATTTATCAACCCCAACTATCTTTAATCTAAATTGGTTTGCATTTAATTGATTACAATTACCTAATAGAACTTTGGTTAACCTTAAATAAATTTTCTTTTGATTCGCAATATCATAGTAGCAATAACTTCACAATTTTATGATCCTAAACTCATTGATTTTAAAATTCATAATTGTAAATCAAACCCAAACACTAAGCCTAAGATATTATATTGATATAGAGAATTTATGGTGCAGGTGCACCTAATCTAGGAAGGTTAAAGGTCACCAGGAGAAATAATTTTCTAATTCATTTTGATCATTTGTATGATGTGTTGATTCATGTTGAATCCGTTTGTAAAGACAAGATCAAGAATTGTAATGATTTGCATAAAGTTTCCAAATGTTGTCAACAAGGTCCTAAATAGGTCTAGGAGGTCACAATTTGAGAAATAGCACATGGAAGGGTAAATGTGATGTAATAATTCATTTAAATTCCATTATGATGTATTTTGAAGGTTTATGTAAAACGTTAGTGTCATAAAAGGTTAGTTTCATTTGTGTCAAAATGCAAACAATGCATAAAAAGATGTAAAAGTGCAACATTTGCAAAATTGCAATTTTGCAAAGTTGCACCAAAAGTTGCAAATGGGTAGTTGGTCGGTCCAAGAGGAGATTTTTGATGACGTATTTTATAAATGGCATGGTTCAAGTTGAATGAAGGGGTGGTGAATAGTTGGAGGACATTTTTGTAAACTTGTTGCCTTTGACTGTCACCAGGTAGGGTGACACTCCCTTAAGGTATTTTGAATGAAGGAAGATCACCATGGATGGGTGATAGAAAAAGTAGGGAATTAATTTGAATATCCTTATGGTTTTTTTGTAAAATGTGCAATGAATAAAAGAATGTTTTTATGTAGACCAAACTATCACTTTGTTTCCAGTCACGGTTTTGACTATTACAATGCATTTCATAATGAACATATGGATTGAATAATCTTCAAGACTTATTTGGAAGTATTATATGATGAGTTAAATTTATTTAGAATCAAGTTGGAGGTCTTTTCATGCAAAATCAAAGAAGATCCATGGAGTTTTGTAAAAATAGGTTCCAAACCCTCAATTCTCAGATAGCAGCAAGGGTTTGACATTTTTTGGGTGTTTCAACCAATGGAAAAATCTAAAACCTACTTTTTTCAAATTAGATTCACATACCTTTAATATTATTTTGGGTTTTAAGGTAAATGGTTGTGTATCGAGAAATTTATCTGATGCCCTAGGTGGACTAGACATGCACATTTCTATTTTTTTGTGACAGTCAAAATGGTCTTGGTGCAGAGGCTATAACTTTTTAATTAACCATTGGATTGTACGCTTATTTTGATATTTTTTAAAGGGCCTATTTTTTAGCACCTCCACTGGAGAGATTGACAATTTGAGGCCTAAACCAGAAGTTTTGAATAACATAATACAAGGTATCTAAAATTTCAATGATAGTCATAGTCATAGCAGATTGTAGTTACATGATTTGATTCTTATCCAAAGGGTGATTAATGGTTAGAAACAAGTTTATTCATTCCTTCTTGCACTTTTAAGAGTAGGTTTACATTCCTACAATAGTTTGGCTAAAGTTTGGGATAGTTTAAAATTTTGAATACAGTGGACAAGGGTCTTTTTTTTTAGGGTAGCATTTAAGGATGGTCTTTAATATGTGAATGTGAGACCTAGATAGTAGAAGGAATTGATTGTGTGGGCAGAATTTGAATGATATGGTATGTTTAAAGTCACTATTGAGATAAAAGTACACAATATTAGAATCCTTTATTTTTAGGAGATTTGGTTTCCACTATACTAATGTTTGAGTGTAGACAGGGTTCATAAAATTATTGATAATGCAAGAAAGGAAAGTGAACTAGGATCAGAGTGAAATTGACGAACCATGGAATGAGATTTAATAGTATGTGTGCAGGTATAGTTAATGGTAGACCCAAATGTAGAAGGATGAGGTATGGCTTCCTTATGAACAAGGTAAGATGAATGATTGCAATTGAGTTAAGGGTAATTCTAAAAGTTGAACAAATGTAATGCTTGAATCCACATATTGATTGAACTAAGTTGAGAAGTTATTTTGATGGTGAATTTGGTATGAGCCTTGAAGGGTTCTTGAATAGATGTTTGGATTGAGGGATTGTACATTTTGAAGGTTACTTTGATAGAGGAACCTATCATATATGGTTCACTGATTTAGAGATGGTATTTGCTTCTAAACATTTGTTCATTTGAGTGAAAGGATCTTAGATCAACAAGATCCTATGAGTACATTGGTTTTGTGTGTCCCTCTGCATCACTTTATTTTCAAGCATGAGTGATAATATATTCTAGAATATTTATTGAATGACACCCATTCTTTTATAAGAATGAGCAGATTTCCACAATCCATAAGATATTTATATGATGTTTATGTTGGTAAAATGGTCAACACTTACCTTGAGATTCATGACAAGGTACTAACCTCCTCTTGTGGATTCTATAAGTCTAGTGGTTGTATCAGGCATTGATAGGTCGATCTTTTGGTGCAACGACAACCACACTTATAATTAGTGGTATCAAAGCTTGGTCATGGGTTTAAATCCCCTCGAGTAACGCTAAGAGGGAGATTGTTGGTTTAATGGTCAGTGCTCCCCTCGAGATTTGTGACAAGGTGATAACTGCCTCATTTGGATTCTATAAGTCTAGTGGTTGTATCGGGCATTGACAGGTCAATATTTTGGTGCAACGATAAACACACTTATAACAGTTTATAGATTTGATTATGTGAGAATTTTTGCATCAATGTTTTGGATCACACTCTGTGATCCATCAGTAGGAGAGTTTGATCCATCATTAGGATGATAGAGATCATAAGGATCATCCTAATGATGGATCACAAAGTGTGATCCGAAATGTTGATGCAAAAAAGCTCACATAATCAAATATAGAAACATCATATAAATAACCATTCTTTGATCATATAACTATGTATTATTTTATTCCTTTGTGTTACTTTTCTAAAATGAAAATATAATTTTATAATTTATCAACCCCAACTATCTTTAATATAAGTTAGTTTATCCTTAATTGATTACATTTACCTAATGTAACTTTGATCCATTTTTATTTACAATACTAAAATAGCACTAACTTTGAAAGATTATACTTATCTTAGATATTAAAATAGAACATTAAAATTATTTATAACTTATAATCCTATAGAGACATAGTAAGATGCTACATTTAAAAAATGTGAAAAAAATGACAATCAATAGACAAATATATAGATCAAAAAGTAACCTAAAACAACAAATCTTATCTCTCTTCTCTTTTGTAATAGGGTTTTGGGGCCCCTTCAAAACCTGTTTTTACCGTAATCAAAAACAACAAATCTTCTTTGAACCAAGACAAAATAAATTAATAATATTATATTATTAACTCAATTCAAAAGATGTCAAATAATGAATCTACTCTTAAAAAAAACCAATTTCATAATATAGTACTAATGATAATAAATCTCATGACTTATCATAATAAGGAAACATTAAATATTCAATGCTCTAACAAATATCAAATCTACAACCAAGGTTCATTTTTTTTTAATGTAGAATGGATCTAAGCGGGAAGAGGAGCAAGGGTGGGACTTAAAATTTTTATCTTGTAGGAGGAGAGGATGCATATGAAGATGATGATCAAAGTGGTTCTTGGATGACTTGTGCTTTGGGGGTGTCTTGTTTTGTCCCTATTATGTTGTTGTTTATGGTCACTGGTGGGATGGGTATGTTTGGGGATTTTTCAGTCCTTGCAGTTTCCTTTGTCTTGTATGTCGACTGTGATATTTAGGTTTTCACCTACCACTCATAACAAATGTGAGTGTTGGTGAACAAAGATTTTTCAAGTTCATTTTGGGGGAATTTAATCTCCCTACATCGGTATAGTCTCTCTCTCTCTCTCCATCTATGATCTCACCAAGTTGTTTATGCAGATTTTTGGGGGTAGTGTCAACTTTGATGGTGTTCTAGGTTAAGCACATTTTGGTGACGGCATTCTATGTTAGAATAGCTGAGAGGTGGGGTGAATCAGTGACTATACAAATTAATTCCAAAAATCCAACCAAAAACTTATCTCTTAAATATACTACCCTCTAGTTATTTTCAATCCATCAAGATGTATGCCATAAATAACCTTAACAATTATACCCTGCTCGATAAGATATATTGTTTATCTTTTCTAGACTTTACTGAATAGCAGTAAATAAACTTAGTTTTAACCAACCAATCCTATTTCAATAATGTGTAAAGCAAAATATCAATGTAATGAAACATATACACATTTGACACATAGATTTTTCATGTGGAAACCCAATATGGGAAAAACCACCTGGGATAGGTAACCCAAAGCATTTTCACTCTTCTCAAGTGAGCTCGTTGAAGAGCCAACCCTGTTAAAGGTTACAATACACACTGTTAAGTGCGACCTTGTTAGAGGATTTAAAACTAATAGTTTGTCTTTTGACCTAGCACTCACTATGTTGTCAACAAGAAAACCTTTTGATACTCTTGAGTATCTCAATACAATAAGGACTGTTAAATCCCACTTTGTTAAGAGATTTTCTGAATCAATGGTTAAACTGATACAGTAAATGATCCGTTCAAAATATAACTCTGATTTGAAAATATTTAGATCTATTGTTAGTCCAATAATACCTCTCTAGTCAATGTACACATCAATTCCTTTGCTTTATTTCTTTATTCTTCTCAGTGAATGCTTTGTCCTCTGTTGCTCGGTGTCTGTAGAATTCTTTGGCTCTATTCTTCAGCCTATATGATCAGATCTATATGAATAATTCTATCTTCACCAGAATATATTCAGCATTCCTCTATTTTCATAATGAATTCCTTGTCTCTTTATATAGACATGATTATCTTCCCAATCTCCTTATTTTTGTCATAGATCACTTCTTGATCCGTAAAACTCGCCATGCTTTTCTTTATCCCGTAAAGCTCTGCTTTATTTTTATTCTGAAAATCTCTCTTTGATAACTGTGAATAAAATGTGTTTTAAATATCTTTCCATTCTTTAGTTTAACTAATCACTGAAAATAAATTAATCAATCAGTCAATCCCTAAATATAGCTTTGCAAGCTAATTAGTTTGTCGTTCTTTAACTTTAGTTATGTTTGGTCATCATCTTCAGCTGTGCTTGGTCATCAAATCTGGTTTACTAGAGTGCTCGGTATACACTTGTTTGGTATACACTTTCTCGGTAACACTTTCTCGGTATACACTATGAGTTTCTCTGGGTTCACTGTCTGACGGTGTTCTCTGTCACTTGGTGTATATAGACTTTTTATGTTTTACTGACCACATAAACTTGTCTCTTCAAATCTTCAAGGTTATGACCAATATGTGTATGAACAATCAAACCATATCAAGTTGACATCAATGACAATAAAATACATTGACTGATATAATGTCTTGCATTCACTTTTGCATCTTTGTGATCATCAACTTATCATCTTCAAACATTCAATCAGTTATAGTTCATCAATCTCTCCCTTTGGCGTTGATGGTAACACAATATGAAATATGCCATAACATACCAAACTTGTTTTTCTATAACCAATTCAAATATCTGAGTCTCGGTAAGGTCTTCTAGCTTAGATTTGATTTTGATGTGTGCTCTCCCTTTATTCATTCCCTTCAATGGATAGGTGTAGCAATTTTGTCTTCTGATTATTTCTCTCCCTTTTTTGTAGAATCTCTTCTCCCTTTTCTGGATAGATATGCATTGTTAACTCTCTCTGATTCTCTCCCTTTGATGGATGGTTATTTCTTTGAATATTTATCTTCCCCCTGATGGATATTTCATTTTCCTTATTGATGTATATTTCATTGAATATTCCTCTCCCTTTGAAAGCAATGCCAAGAAAAAATTTACAGCTCTGTCGTAGTCAACAATATCTCTGGTGCGTGGTCCAGATAAGTACCTTCAGTGTACTGATATATCACTGCAATCCATATCTCATCTTGCATCAACATGATTAATCTTCTGATAATGTGTAGGCTGATGCGGCCTCCAAGTCAACTTAGTGACTAGTAGACAAGGGACGAACCCCTAGTCTGTTCCTCGGGTACTCAAATGTATATTTTGGTAATGGTTTTGTGAATATGTCTGTTATTTGTTCTTTGGATTATACATATTCCAGTATCACTTGTTTCTCTTGTACTTGTTCCCTCAAGTAATGATACTTAATAGCTATGTGTTTTGTCTTAGCATGCATCACAGGGTTCTTTGAGATGTTGATATCACTTGTGTTATCAAAATAGATAATTACTAGGTCAATAATTTCTTCATTCATACCTTTTAGCAATTGGTTGATCCATGTAATGTTAGAGAAATTTATAACAGCAACTACATATTTTGCTTGTGCAATTGATTGAGATATGCATCCTTTCTTTTTACTTATCCATGTGACAAGTCTATCACCCATAAAGAATGCTCCTCCTATAGTGATCTTTCTAGCATCTAAGTTTCTAGCCCAATCAGCATCAGTGTAAACTTGTAGCTTAATTTGCCTTTTTTATTGTACCAAAAACCATAGTCTTGAGTATTTTTTTAGATATCTCAAGATTATTTTAACAACAATCATGTGAGATTCCTTACGATTAGCTGAGAATCTTGCAACTATACCAACTACATGTGCTATATTATGTCTAGTGTGTACAACATGTTAGGACTGAAAATGAAACTAGGGCTTCCATGGCGGACTTTTAGAAGTTGCAGTCTTTTCTGTCTATTTTTGGCGTGAAGGAGTTGCAGAGAAGTTTTATGGCCTTTTTTTTTCCCCTTTTGGTTGCTTCTATGGATTTGAACTAGTCACTTTTGTCCTTGTGTTGTCACTGGTGTGTTTTAAGTGTAAAATGTTGCACATCTAATATCCCACATTTTCTATGTGTCGAGGTACCTTAGTGTTTTTATGTCCTAGCCCATAGTAGTTAAGTGTCGAAAGGTAAGTGCCTTTTGGCCAGTGGGTTGTGAAATGTTGTGGTTAAGTGGTTTCTAGTTGGTGGATAGATGGATAAATTTTGGTGGGCCCATGTAAGAGATGCTTTGATGGTGATGTAGACAAGGATGACAGGTGGCAACAAGGCATGATCGCATGGTCTGAGTTAGTATAGGTCTAGTGGGATCGTGTGGTAGCACGGAGGTGACATCTGGCAGGTTTGATAGGTGGTGGGCTAGGTTGGAATGATACATGGCAAGGTTCTAGCGAGTGAGATGGTGTCACGTGTCTTAGGTCAGAAAGGTGGTTGAGTGGCCAAAAGGTGGATTGAATTAGTGGGTGACACATGGCAGCAGATGGAAGTGGATCGTGAAGGCCGGATCAAGATTCGATGGTGATGCACTACTCTATGAAGGGATGTTACAAGGATTTTAAGCATTGTGCGGTCGTAAAATAGGTGACATGCGTCCTAGGTTGGTAGAAAGGAGTATGAGGCCTGCGTGGGTAAAGAAAGATAGGTGGTGTCGAGGGCTAGTGAAGTGGTGACATGTGGATGTCAAAATGGTTTAACCAGATGAAAATAATATTTTCTTTTACTTTATGCCCACGTTACTAAAATGCATCAATGGCTCTATTTTAAAGTCATAAAGGAAACACTATCTCGGTCGTTGGATGTGTTTCACACCAGAGGAGTAGCTGTTGTAATGGATATTTTATTTTTTGAACTTCTATGCATGTATTATCAATGTTGGCATGTTCCCAGACCTGCAAATGAGTGGCTCAAGGTTTTCTTGGGCCTTGGTTAGTCTTAATGTTGTCATTCAGTGGCTAAGGATGTTTTCTGGTAGTCTAAATGCATTTACTGTATTATGGTGGTTTCTTGGATCTTTGAGCTTGTTTTCCATTTTGGGGTGTTTCTACCATACTATGATGTCCTACATTAATGTGATTGGATCTTGGCTTTGTAACTTGGCAATTGGATCATCATTACATATATTTTGGGTGATCTTGTGGAGAAAGATCAGATTTAGCAAGATAGGACTGCATTGATAACCTGATTAGATAGTTTTTGAAACCATACCCTAGGGTTTCACCCTTCTACATATGCCTTTTCTCTCTCTATTGTAAGGGTTTGAAAGTTTTGGTTTTCCAATATTTGTCCCAGGGAATATAGCAGACTATATCATATTGAATGAGGCTGAATAGAAAGTTCCTATAATCTTTATCATATTATTGAATTCGTGAATTTTAGATCAGATTAGAGCATGTACATGATTCATCATACTTGATAAAATTACTCTAGTTACAGGTCTCTCCTTGGTGTCAATCTTATGATTTTTGGGTTTTCTGATTCATTGCATAGGGTTATGTATGCATATGTTTTATTTCACAGTTCTTGATCTAGGATCAAGTGAAACATACTTTGGATAGGGCATGAACTCATTTTGATTTGTCTACAAAAGGATCTTATAGGTAGTGGTTGGTCTGGAGTGATTGTGTTTATGTCTTTGAATCTTTGATAGTAGTTGGTTCATGTTTCTGTATTTGCATTTGAGATCTGCCCAATGGATAAGGCACTGATCAAGGATTAGTAAATTTTGTTGAGATACATGTTTGATAGGTGTTGGGCTATATCCTACATCTTTATACATCAAAACCATTTTCAAGTCCTAGTTGTTTTGTGGTTGTTGGTTGTATGTCCTACTTGGTAATAGAGAGTCAATGAATACCTGGTTAGTATTTAGTACTTTCTTACCATGATCTATTGTTGTAATCCAGAGTGTTAAAGAATTGTAAAGAGTTGTATGTTGTTTGGATTAGGTTTACTCACCTTGGTTTTGCAGAGCCAGAAGTGTAGAGGGTAGTCTTGTCCCTATAGTTGGTCCAATTGTCTTGTAGAGCTTCCATACTTGGAGCTAACCACTCCTAACATCAATCTCAAGGAATATTGGTAGCTTTAGATAGCATAAACATTTTCAAACACCAACAAAATGGTGACTCTACCTAGGAACAGAAGAAAAACTGATCAGTGAGTGTAAGTGAGTTGCTTCCTTGCCTTGCTAAGTCGATCCCAGAGTCTGGTTATAGAGTCATGGTTTTCAAAGTGATGTTTCTCATGATTTTAAGAGTGAGTTTATCCTACTTTTTTTTCATTGTATACTTTCTGAAAGTCCTAATTCTGAAAATGATACAAATATTATCTCACTTTTGGTGAGTGGCGACTCTGAGTTCTCTGATTTGCACCAGTGTGCATGATTGAAGAAAGACTACAAAGAAGAGGTGGACTTGCAGTGAGAAGGAAGCAGATAATGGGACTCTTCTGAATATGAGCACAATCAAGAGAGGAATCATAAAAGACCCTATATTGGGGTGTGTTGTGAGTTTGTTGTTTTAAAGAAGGCTAGAGTTGGGAATTGCTACTCAACTGTGTCTAAATTTTCCTTTGCAAGGAGGTGGTGACTCTACAAAGTGTTGAAGGTGATTTGGAGATGATTTTAGATCCCCAAGTTTGTAGAAACTTCATCACATCTAGGTATTTCATTTTCATCAAATGATCTTTATTCTATGAAAATATGTCCTTAAATTTTTCCCTATTAAGTGGTCAGCACTAGTTGAAATGGAAGAGAGATGCAGTTTGTATTTATCCTTCCTGCTAAGATGTCACAAGTGTATATGAATAGGTAGTTTGGGGCTATCAATTTCAATGGTTTCCTAGGTTTCCCACTTCCTATTCCATCAGAAGCCAAAGACCACTTACCTAGGTTTAGTGGTTTGAAAGGGGAATCAGCTGAGAAACATCTAGATAGTTTCAGTATTTTGATAGATGATTATCAGGTAGATCATGAGGACATTATTATGTTGTTTCCACAATCTTTAATAGATGGTGCAAGAGATTGGTTCTCATTCTTGTTGCCTCAATCTATCAACTCATGGGGAGAATTGCAAATAGGATTCATTAAACAGTTCAGAGTATGTGTGAATGAGTATGACTTGATCACTGATCTATTTAAGGTGCATATTAGAGATGAGGAGCTTGTGCCTGCATTTAATCTCTAATTTAGTAGAACATTGAAAATAATCCCTAAGAAATGTAGCCCCCATGATGTCATGGCTTTTGTTATTTATCTAAATGCATTTGGAAAAAGGATGATCTACTTGTTGAGAGATAAGGAGCCTCAAACTTTGTATCAGGATTTTATGATAGCACTAGATATTGAGAACAATCTAAAGTATGCAATCATCTCAAGGCATTTTTTAAAACTAGTTGTCAGGGATCATTGTCATAAGATATTTGAAGCAGTTGATAGATGTGAACCAAAAAGTAATAGTCAATGTCAACATATTTCTATCTCTGTTGATCTTCCTAACCATGTTATAGATTGTGTACCTAGATAGAATGTGAATGATGAGTGTCTTCTGCATGCATTGATTACCCCTCACATTGAGGATGATGTGGTTAGGAAAGAATTGTCTAATGTGGCTTCCCCACACATGGATATATATAGGGGCTACACACCAAATAAAATGGCAAATATTTTTTCTAGTCATAAGGCTGCAGAGAAGAATTGTTTGCAGTTAGGTGTGGAAAATGAAAAGGAAGAAGGTTATTCTTTAGATGATGATTGTGAAACCTTAAGTGATGAAGCTTCATCAGACTTTGTTGATACTGAGAGTGAGGATGAAGATGACATACCATGTCCAGATGAGGATGATGTTTCTCAGCCTATATCTTTGTCACATAAGGATACTCAAGAAGATATATGCCAAGAATTGGTTGAGGAAGAAGCTCCAAGGTGTTAGAATGGTCCTGATTTGTTTGAGGACAAGATGATGGTTAGTATGCAGTCCTGTGAAAAAGGTGAGACTTTGTCACCTCTTGGATTCATCTGTGAGGATGTTGATTCATTAGAAACAATGATGAGTTTCATAGGCATGTTGGATAAGGGATGCTCATACAAGAATTTTTCACCAAGGAGAAATCAAATGAAGCCTTGTGATAGTTTTGATCAGTCAGTCTATTTGTTTGCTTCATATGGCTTTCCATGTGAGAAATGGTTAAGGGATCATGCATCTAATGATAGTGATACTAATGTGCATAGTTTTGATGATACTTTTTTAGTTTTATTTGGATCAGTCTCTTGCAATGACTCTAATGAGGAAGAGGGGGAGATAATAATATAGAGCCTTCATGTAGTGATGATGAGTTCTCCTCTTGTTCAAAATTTGATATTTCTCCCTTTGATGAAGGTGAGTGTGGCATGGATGTGGGTAGTCACATCAGTATTTTTTCTAATGTGTTATTTGATATGGATAGTGTTTTGGATCATCCAATCCTCTGTCATAATGACTTTGATAGAGATCTACATGTGATTTCTAATCCTTTGTTTGAGGATTGTGATGAGGAACCAGATATTGTGAATGGTACTAGCTATATGGCAAAAGAGTGCTTCTCTTTTCAGCTAGATTATTTTTTAGGATGTGGTTGTGGATCAAAAGATGATAGACATTGTATTGTTTCTAGCTTTACTTTACCTAGTGAATGCAATATGCATATACCACATCAGTTTCGCTTTCATTTTTTGTCTCATATCCTTCTAGGCTTCAATAGTGAGTATGCTGATACTATTTTTTGTAGTATTGAGATAATGGAGCATTCTTGCAAGTCTGATCAGGAAGATGGAAGAGGCATTTTTTTCTTGCTTCTAGTACAAGGGGTGAAGAAGTTTTTTTTTTATAGAGGCAAGTGAAATATGATATTTGGATGATGGTGTCATACCATCAGAGCTAATTTGATCCTCTTCAAATCAGAAAATAAATTGCAGAGGTGTTGTTTCTGTTGATAGGAGTAGGTTTTCCTTCTGTTGTTTCTTGATTTTTATTTTATGTAGGTTTCCCTTCCATTTTTTGTGTGGTCTTCTTATCCCTGAGATTCTTAATCCTTATTATGCCTGCTAGAGACATATATCCCCAATCAAAGCCACTATTAGGACTAAAAATGAAACTAGGGCTTCCATAGCGGACTTTTAAAAGTTCTAGATTATTTTCTATCTATTTTTCACATGAAGGAGTTGCAGAGAAGTTTTATGGCCTTGTCTTGTCCCCTTTTGGTTACTTCTATGGAGTTAAACTAGTCACTTTTGTCTTTGTGTTGTCGCTGGTGCGTTTTTAGTGTAAAAAGTTGCACGTCTAATATCCCACATTTGTTGTGCATCGGGGTACCTTAGTGTTTTTATGTCTTAGCCCATAGTAGTTAACTACTGAAAGGAAAGTACCTTTTGGCCGGTAGGTTGTGAAAAGTTGTGGTTAAGTGGTTTCCAGCTGGTGGACAGATGGATAAATTTTGGTGGGCTTGTGTCAGAGATGCTCAGATGGTGACATGGACGAGGATGACAGGTGGCAGCAAGGTGCGATCACACAATTTGAGTCAGCATAGGTCTAGTCAGATCATGTGGTAGTGTGGAGGTGACATGTGGTAAGTCTGACAGGTGGCGAGCTAGGTTGGGTGGATACATGGTGAGGTTCCATCGAGTGTGATAGTGCCATGTGGCATAGGTTAGCAAGGTGGTTGAGTGGACCGGAAGGTGGATCAAATCAGTGGGTGACACATGGTGGTAGATGGAAGTGGATTGTGAAGGCCATATCAAGATTCGACAGTGATGCGCTACTGTGTGAAGGAAATTTGTAAGGATGTTAAGCATCATGCAGTTGTGAAATGGGTGACGCATGTCCCAGGTTGGTAGAAAGGAGTGTGGGGCCTACATGGGTAAAGAAAGATAGGTGGTGCCGAAGGACAGTGAAGTGGTGACATGTGGAGGTTAAAATGATTTGACCAAGTGGAAATAATATTTCTTTTTACTTTATGCCCGTGTTACTAAAATGCATCAACGACTCTATTTTAAAGTTGTAAAGGAGACACAATATCAGTCATTGGATGTGTTTTGCGCCAGAGTAGTAGATGTTACAACAAATATTTTATTTTTTTGAACTTCTCTGTGCATATTATCAACATTGGCATGTTCCCAGACCTACAAGAGAGTGGCTTGAGGTTTTCTTGGGCCATGGTCAGTCTTAATGGTGTCATTCAATGGCTAAAGATGTTTTATGCTAGTTTGAATGCATTTACTGCAGTATGGTGGTTTCTTGGATCTTTGAGCTCATTTTATATTTTGGGGTGTTTCTTCCATACTATGATGTCTTGCATTAATGTGATTGGATCTTAGCTTTGTAACTTGGCAAGTGGATCATCATGACATATCTTTTGGGTGATCTTGTGGAGAAAGATCAGATTTAGTGAGATAGGACTGCATTGATGACTTGATTAGATAGTTGTTGAAACCCTACCCTAGGGTTTCACCTTTCTACTTATGCCTTTTCTATCTCTGTTATAAGGGTTTGAAATTTTGTGTTTTCCAAGCTTTGTCCCAGGGAATATAGCAGACTTTATCATATTGTATGAGACTGAATAGAAAGTTCTTGTAATCTTTAGCATATTATTGAAGTGGTGAATTTTAGATTAGATTAGAGTATGTACATGATTCTTCATACTTAATACAATTACTCTAGCTATAGGTCTCTCCTTGGTGTCAATCTTATGATTATTATTTTTTTCTGATTCATTGCATAGGGTTACCTATCCATATATTTTATTTCACAGTTCTTGATCTAGGATCAAGTGAAACATACTTTGGATATGGCATGAACTCATTTTTATTTTTCTACGAAAGGATCTTATAAGTATTGGTTGGTCTGGGGTGATTGTTTTAATGTATTTGAATCTTTGACAGTAGTTGGTTCATGTTTCTGTATTTGCATTTGAGATCTTCGCAATGAATAAGGCACTGATCAAGGATTAGAAAATTTTGTTGAGATACATGTTTGATAGGTGTTGGACTATATCCTGCATCTTTATACAGAAAAACCATTTTCAAGTCCTAACTATTTTGTGGTTGTTGGTTGTATGTCCTACTTGGTAATAGAGATTCAATGAATACCTGGTTAGTATTTAACACTTTCTTACCATGATCTGTTGTTGTAATCCAGAGTGTTGAAGAGTTGTAAAGAGTTGTATGTTGTCTGGATTAGGTGTACCCACCTTGGTTTTATAGAGCCAGAAGTGCAAAGGGCAGCCTTGTCCCTATAATTGGTCCAATTTTCTTGGAGAGCTTCCATACTTGGAGATAACCACTACTAACATCAGTCTCAAGGCATATTGGTAGCTTTAGATTGCATAAATGTTTTCAAACACCAACACAACATACATTAGTTTACCAATCATAGATCTATATAAGGTTTGATTTACCTCGGTTGTCTTGTCTTCCTTTGTCAATTTGCATTTGGTTTCCATCGATGTTCCAACTAGTTTTGAGTCCTCCATTTTGAAAATCTTCAGAACTCCTTTGATGTATTTTGATTGTGTGACGTAGATGCGTTCATCCTATTGTAGAATATGTAGATCAAGAAAAAATTTGATCTCTCCAAACATTGACATTTCAAATTCTTTTCTTATTTCTTCAACAAATGACTTGCATAGCATATCATTACCTCCAAATATGATATCATCGGCAAATATCTCAGCAATAAAAGTCTTATTATCAGTATCTTCTTTCAAATATAGATTACTATTGTCACTTATTCTAACAAATCCAATACTAATGAGATAAGAGTGAAGTCTTTCATACCATGCTCTCGGTGCTTGTTTCAATACATACAAGGCTTTATGTAGTTTACAAACCATGTTCCTCTTGTTAGGATCAACAAACCCTTCAGGTTGTTCAATGTATACCTCCTCTTCTAGTATTCCATTCAGAAATGTAGATTTAACATCCATTTGGTATGATTTGAATCCTTTAAAAGCAGCATAAGCAAGTAGAATTCTTACTCCTTCTAGTCTAGAAATGGGTGAAAAGGTTTATCCATAGTCAATATCTTCTTCTTGTGCATATCCTTTGCGTACCAGTCTTGCTTTGTATCTTGTGACCTCTACATTCTCATTGAGTTTGTTTCTGAATATCCATTTGGTGCCAATGACATTTTTATCACTCGATCTAGGTACTAATGTCCATGTTTTATTCTTCTCAATCTATTCAATCTCTTCATTCATTTTTCTAACCCATTCTTGATTCTCAGGTGCAACATTAACATATTTAGGCTCAAAATCACAAATCAAACATCTAGTGTTAAGAGACTTACTTCTTGTTCTCATTCCTACTCTTTTGTCTACTATGATCTGGTCCTATGGATAGTGTCTTCTGACATATTTAGAAAGTATAGGTTCAGATCTCTGATCTTCATTTTGATATTCATTATCACTCAGTTCAACATTGTGAGCATTTTCCTAATTCTCGGTGTGTGCAGCCTGTTACTCAGTTGCATTGTTCTGTCGCTTGGGTAAGATGTTAGGTTCTTCAATGTAGACAAATATGTTATAATCTTCAGGTTCCTTTCTACTTTCCTCATCATTTTTCTCAGCAATATCATCCACTTTAACATTTTCACTCTCAATGATTTTGTTAGAAGATTTGTTCAAACATTTATAAGCTTTACTTTTAGTGGAATATCCTAGAAATATTCCTTCATCACTTTTACAGTCAAGTTTCCCATTTATATCATCTTTTAGTATATAACATTGACTTCCAAAATTTCTAAAGTAACTCACATTTGGTGTGTATGCATACCATATCTCATAAGGTGTCTTATTTGTGTCTTTCTTCAATTGAACTCAGTTCAGTGTATAGACAAAAGTACTTACAGCTTCTCTCTAGAATGTTTGCGTGATGCCTTTTTCAATAATCAGTGTTCTGGCACAATCAACAATTGATCTGTTTCTCCTTTCAGCAATCTCATTCTGATGTGGTGTTCTCAGTGTAGAAACCTATATTTTAATCCCATGCTCATTACAAAAGTTAGTGAATTCATCATAAATAAATTCTCCTCCTCTATCTGATATTAAACATTTCATTTATTTTCCACTTTGTTTTTCAACTTTAGCTTTATACCATTTGAACATCTTAAATGCTTCAAATTTATCTTTTAAGAACATGACATTCATCATCCTAGAATAGTCATCAACAGATAGAATAAATTATCTATCACCATAATAGCTCTTTGTTCTCATTGGTCCACATAAGTGAGTATGGACTAACTCCATAATAGAATTAGATGTGTAGGTTTTTCTCTTGAAACTAGACTTTGTCATTTTTCCTATTTAACAAATCTTGCACATAACATGGTCGGGCTTTGAAATACTTGGTAAGCATCTTACTTTTATTTTCTTACTTATCTTAACCATGTTGTCAAAGTTCACATGACATAACCTTTTATGCCACAACCAAACATCTTCATTTCTAGCCAATAAGTGGTCTCAATATCATCAAGATAGAATAGATTACCCTTTTTTTGTTCACGAGTACCGATTAACTTTCCTTTTCCATTATAGATCATTGCCTTTTTGTTCTCAAATGCAACTCGTTGTCCTGTGTTTTTCATCTATGAAACACTCAATAGACTATAGTTAAGTCCTTTCACCTAATATGCATTTTCACATCTGATCAGATTATTCAACATGATGGTGCCTTTTCCTTTAACTGGGCAAGGTGAGTCAGTACCCATCCTAACTAATCCACCATAATAATATTCAAAAGTTTCTAACTTTTATTTATCTCTAGTCATGTGATGAGTACAGCCACTATCAATAATCCAAACATAATTTTTTCTAACTTTAGATATGAGTGTTGTTTCAACATACCTTTCTTCTTCGTCTGAATCATCCTTCATAGCAACAAATACAACCTCAATATCTTCATCAAAATCAGTGTCAAAATTTTCATCTTTGTTCTCAACCAGGTAGCAATCCTTCTTTCCTTTGTCCTTGTAATCTCGGTTATCTCTTCTGTCAGAGTGTCGGTTGCTTCTGTAGTCTTGGTGATCACTTCTTTCATACTTATTTTCCTAAGATTTGTCATTGTTTCTTTCATCCTTTCTCTTGTTAGGGCATCTAGTAGCAAAATGTCCAATTTCTTTGCAATTAAAATAGACCAATGGTAATTTACCTTTATATCTTCCTTTACCTCTATGTAATCTAATATCCATTAGTGCTTCAAGTTCATCAAGTTCTTGTTCATCACTACCACTGTCACTATCATTTCTGATAGTGTGTTTGTTACTAGATTTGCTTATTTTCAGAGAGGATTTGAATACAGACTCAATAGTAGGTAAGACAGTGTTGTCATAGTTGTTCATCTCAAATGAAATAATTCTACCAATCAAACTATCAAGAGTAACATTTTTATTAGCTACTGCTCTCATTTCTTGAATTGCAGATACTCTAATAGCATAAATAGGCAGTAAGGTTCTCAGAATTTTACTTGCAACTATTTCTTCCTCAATTACTCCTCCAACTCCATCGATAGCATTAAAAACCTCTTTGATTCTACTACTGTAATGAGTGATTTTCTCTCCTTCTTTCATTCTCAGGTCAAATAACTTTCCTCTTAGACTTTCATCTTTAGCTCTCAGCAAATTGGTGTCTCCTCCATGTACTATCTTGAGTTTGTCCCACATTTTCTTTGCAGAGGTGCATGATTTCACATCTTCAAATTCAACATCGGTTAGTGAAGAAGCAAGTTCTTGATGACATTAATTTTTCATTAGCATGCAAACAACACTTTTGGTAAGCATACTCCAAAATAAAGGACAAGAGAAAACCAAAAATTAGATACAAAGAGATCACTGAAAATGACTAAGTACAAAGAGAACTGATGACACAAGTTTGTGTGTATACCAAAAATGAAAATTCAAAAAGATAAAGAGCAACCTGATAGAGGAACCCGTCATGTAGGATACAGTGCAAACCAAGAGATAGTTAAAGAGCAAACTGATAGAACAAAACTGAAAGACAATCAACTAATTTCAGAAGCATAACCGACCGTTAGAAACTGAGAGTTAGTTGTAGCCCACAAAAAGTGGCTCTGACTTCCATGTCAGATAAAGTAGTATTATCCTATTTATAGAATCTTGATTTGTTTTTAAATCCATTTCTTTAGGGATAATAAACATGAATGTAAGTGCTTTAATCAGTCTAACTGATTTAAAAAACATAGACTAGGAGATCTAGGTAAAGTTGTAAACCTGATCTTAGAGGTAACACTGTTTTTCGTGAAACTTGATGATGTCAATCCATCTTCTAAATAGATGATGCAATCATTCATTATACAAGGATTTGAATATGAAAGAGAGGATGAATGAAGCCTACGAGCACATCTATGGATTAGATTGAAAGTTTCAAGAACCAGAATAGCAAAAGGTGAATTTGGTTAGAAAGAACCAAAAACAGAGGCTACCGAGAATCAGAGGTATAACTCAATCACATTAGGTGATAATCTTATTCATGTAAAATTAAATGGATCTATATCAGCAATAGGATATTGCATTTACCTGGTCAATTTGTAATTTTCTATCATTCTAACAAGTGGAGCAAAGTGTAAAAATCCTTTCAAGGAAGGCAGATTTAACAATCCAACTACAAATCTCTTAACCCAGTGCACACTCAATAGTTTATCTTGGTTTCTTGCACACAATAACAAGAAGAGTTTTTGGAACTCATATTCTAAGTTTTCATAACAAATGGCTTCTTAAGGACACTGGTGAGCAAAACAACAATTCTCAACAAAAGGGAAATTATCATGTTTGGCATGATGAGTGACCAAGGAGCAGCGTCTAGAGGTAAAATTTTGAATTTGGCACTAGGCAGGAAACCTTCTAGCTTGGGATAGAATGATCAGGGCATATGCCAGGATCAGGGCAAGGACCAGGGAGCTAAGGATTTGATAGATGAAGGGGTCCCATGGTTACTGCACCTAGATCCAGGAGAAACAAAAGGCTCTACCCCAGAAATGAGAGATACAGGTAATGAAAGGGCCCCACTAGGGCAGTGGACAAACCTTTTTAGAGTCAAACCCTCTGGTAAGTCTCCTTTCCCAACTATTAAGGATGTCTCTAACAAAGAGATGGGGATCTATGCTTTAGAACTGCCTTCTGAGCTTATTGATCATAATATTTTGAGTATGGTGGCTACTCTGGTGGGCAAGTTCATAAGATCCAGACCTAATATTGATATAGTAAGAACCTTTGTTAAAAAAAAATGGGATCTCAAAGGTCAGGTCATGGTTTTAGCAATGGCAAAAGGCTTTATGTCTTTTGAGCTCTCCTGTCAAGAAGATCAGTCTAAAATTCTTTGTGCAGGAAACTGGTTAGTGGGTAGATCCACCCTCATTATACAAAAATGGACCTCTAACCTGGATCTCAACAAATATTTCATGACCCAAGCACCAGTCTGGGTGAGACTTCCCAAATTGCCCTTGGAATATTGGCATGAGGATGTGTTTGAGGGCATTGTCAGATCCTTCGAGGAGCTGCTATATATTGATCTAGTAACGGTGGTGAAGAAAAGACTCACTTATGCGAGGCTATGCATTGGAGTTGAAGTAGGCCAAGACATGCCAGAGGCTATTGTTTTCCAATCCAGATTGGGAAAACAAGTGCAATAGATAGAGTATGAAAGCATCCCCTTTGCCTGCTTCCACTGTAAAAAAGCTGGACACAAAGCCAATCAGTGCCCAATAGTCATTGAAAACGAAAAAGATTGAAAGGAGAAAATCAAACAAGGAAAAAGGTCAGAGTTACAACCTTTAAACAAGGATCTCATATACACCAAGAAGGTCTAGAAAGAGAAACTCCCAAATGAATTGATATCAAAAAAGAAAAACCCTCAAGGGGATTTGACAACTGATAGCCTGGAACTTCAGTTAGAGAAACTGGAATCTGAAGGGTCCATACTAATGGAGGGGGGTTAAGGGACAGCCACAAGCTCAGCCAGGTAAAGGCAGGGAGCATGAAGGGGTCCTAGTAAGCCCAACACATCTAGAGGAGGAAAATGGGACTGGAGACAAAGGAGGCTGGGAGAAACCAGAAGAGGGGGAGATCATAGGTGAGGCCAACATTGACCTCTCTTTTGTTCTAGATTCACAGGAAGATGGGAAGCATGCGATGGGACATGGCCCAACCCTCTCCCAAGAATCAAATTTTAGCATAAGGAATTATATCTCTCCAGGGAAGATTAGCCAATTCTTGGAAATGGTATCATTCACTACACCTGGTCAAATCTCAAGGATGGAAGCCCTATTCAATAGCTACAAAGATGCCTCCAAAGATGAGAATGTGGGAGCATGGATAACTATGAAAAATAAAAATAGAAGGGAACCATCTCTGGCCTCTCCTATAGTCATAAGAAGTAGGGTCAAAGTAGACATAAGAAGCAAGTCTAACACACCAGGAAGGAAGAGTATGAAACAAATCAGAAAGGAAGAAGCAAAAAGAAATATTGCGGACGGTTACCAGCGGACCATCCAGGAGTATTTTAAGAAATCATGAAGGTCATATCATGGAACATCCATGGGCTAAATGGATTCCACAAATAAGAAATAATTAGGAATATGATAAGGGACCATAGACCAGACATTTTTTTGATACAAGAAATAAAAATGAAAAAGGATAAAGTTGCAGGCATTTCCTTTGGAAAAGGTCTGAAGACTGCTGCTACTGACTTAGATGGAGCCTCTGGAGGCTTACTGGTGTTATGGAAGGATAACCTCAATTCTAAAATCATTTAGGATGAGGGAAACATCTTACTTATTCATTTCAATAACCCAAAAGATCAGGAGGGCTGGGCTATAATGAACATTTATGCTCCAAACAAAAATAATTGTAGGCATGTTTTATGGGACCAGGTGTGAACTCTTTTTGCTAAAATAAAAGAACCAAAAGCCAGTATCATGGGGGATTTCAACACTCCTCTTTTGGAATTTGAGAAATTTGGTGGTCTGCCACCTGACCTGGAGAGCAGACAGCAACTTTCCAGCTTGATCAATGATCTAGCTCTCATTGATGTGGATTTAGGCGGGGGTAAATTCACTTGGTCAAATAGAAGAGCGGGATCAGAGTGCATTCAGGTTTGCCTTAATAGAGCCCTCATTTCTTTGGATTAGATGCAATGGTACCATTGTCACCTATCTTCCATGGTGAGATTCAGTTCTGACCACTCTCCTATCTCTCTCAATCTGGTCAATCACAATAAGAAAAAGGCTTTCCCCTTTAGATTTGAGAGGATGTGACAACCCACCCCAACCTCCTCAATAAGATAAAGGAGTGGTAGAGTATAGATGTAGATAGGACGGTGATATACAGGGTAGCTAAGAAGCTTAAGAATATTAAAATGGAGATTAGAAAATGGAACAAAAGAGACTTTAGAAATATTTTTCAAACTATAGACAGGATTAACTCAGAGCTTGTAGAGATTCAGGAAGAGATCCAAAACAATGGATATGATGTTGACAGAATCAGTGTTGAAAAATCCATTATGGCTAATCTTCACAATATTGTAAGTAAAGAGAAAATGTTTTGGAGGCAAAGGTCAAGATCAGTGTGGTTGAAAGAGGGGGACAAAAACTCTTTCTTCTTTCACCTATCCACTATGAAACACAGGACAGCTAATAGAATCAGTGCCATTAAGAAAGGGGATCTAACTTTGGAGGAAGACAAGGAGATTGCTAATGAGGCCATCAGGTACTTCACACATATCTTTTCAAAAGAGAATAACCTCATCAAGGATGACCAAGAGGTTATTCTTCATACTATTCCTAAGGTGATTATGGAAAGCCAGAATAAGCACATGTTGGTGATCCCGGATCAGGCAGAAATCCATAAAGTTGTTTTTTCTTTACCTGCGGAAAAAGCCCCTGGCCCAGATGGTTTCCCTTCTTTCTTTTTCCAAATGTACTGGGAGGTTATCAAAGATGAAATTTTAAAAGCTATCTAAGAATATTTTGGTGCCAAGAGCCTTCTTAAAGAGATCAACGCCACTTTTCTTGTCCTCATCCCGAAAAATCCCTGGTGCCGACTCTTTTGATAGCTTTAGGCCCATTAGTCTGTGTAACTCTTTTTAAAAGATTATGTCTAAATTCTTAACTCTTAGACTGCTTAAAATCCTCCCAATTTTAATTTCCCCCCAACAAACAGGCTTTGTCCCTGGTAGACAAATTTTGGACTCTATAATGGCAGTGCAAAAGGTGATTCATTCTTTGGAGGAGGGAAATCAATAAGGATTCCTGCTTAAATTGGACCTCTCCAAGGCGTATGACAGGGTTGATTGGTTCTTCCTAAGTAACATTTTGGGGGCTTTTGGTTTCAATGACAAGGTATCAAAGATTATTTCATAGTTGATCTCCACTCCTTCTTTTGCGGTTTTGGTGAATGGATCTCCTTCAGACTTCTTCAAATCCTCTAGGGGTCTTAGGCAAGGGGACCCCCTCTCCCCAATTCTCTTCATCATTTTGGCTGAGTGCTTGGGAAGGCTTATCCACAATTATAGGAGAAGGGATCTAATTAGTGGGCTACATCCTTCTTCAGGCCCTTCCACTTTTACTCACTAGAAATTCATGGATGATACCATTCTGGGTGGTGAGTCTTCAGTTAAGGAAGCTAGAAATGTTAAGAAAATCCTTAATTCTTATTCCAATGCTTCGAGTTAGCTTATTAACTAGAACAAGAGCTTGGTGTTCTTCATTAACACTCCCATGCACAGACAGAGGAAACTGGTTGGCATTCTAGGCTATGGTACTGGCTCCTTTCTAGCTTCCTATTTAGGTCTTATGATCAGAACCAAACTCCCTGAGGCCTTCTAGGGAGGCCTTATTGATAGATTCAATAGGAAATTGGTGGGCTAGAAGGGCATCACCCTGATTCAGGCTGGAAAAGTGACTCTGATACAATCTACTCTTCAGAACCTCCCTACTTACGCTCTTAGCCTCTTCTCTATTCCTGCTAAGATGGCAGACTCTCTGGAAGCTATTCAGAGAAAGTTCTTATGGGCCAACAAAGATGGAAACAAGAAATACCCACTTGTGGCTTGGGATACTATATGCAAGCCAAAAAAACATGGAGGGCTAGGCATTAAGAAGTTGAAGCAGTTCAACAAAGCTCTGCAAGCTAAGCAGATTTGGAGAATTTTCAACTCTACAGGGGAATGGAGGGATATTATGAAGAAAAAATATGCAGCTAACTTAACCTTCAAATAGTTCATCAATAGAGATTTGGACCCGAAGGGATCCCACATATGGAATGGCATTCTGAGGACTAAAGGTATAGTGACTACAAAAGCAAGATGGAAATTAGGCAATGGTAAGGATGTCAACTTTTGGCATGATGATTGGCTCAGACAGGGTCCTTTATGGAACTTGGAGCCATATAATAGATAGGCTGAACATTGCATTGAAAGATATGGTAGTAGAGTTAGTGACTAAAGAACCAACAATGGATGGGTGAATCTTACTGAGGTGTCCCAGGATCTAAAACCTCTTATGGTCAAAATGGATCACACTCCCCTCTCTCTCAATGAAGATGTTATAGTTTGGGGGGAAACAGCTGGTGGTAACTATACGGTGGCTTTGGGATATGAAACCATGCAACAAGTTGGTACTATCCCCATATGGACCAAGGCCTGGTTTCCTGGTATTATCCCTAAGGTTAACATCTTTTTCTGGACATTGCTCCAAAATTGCATTTTGATTGTGGATAACCTAATAAAGAGGGGGAAGTATATTCCTAATAGATGCATCCTATATAAAAATCAAAGTGAAAATGTGGACCACTTATTTATCCACTATGATTTCACCAGGAAAATATGGCATCATTCCTATCTTTTTTTAAGACATCCTGGTGTTTCCCCAATACTACACTTGAGCTCTTTGACCAATGGAATCAGGGGGGAGTGGTCATCATCTTTGGTCTTGGGCTATGCCACACATTTGTTGGGGGCTATGGAAGGAGAAAAATAACAGGATCTTTAGGGAAAAGGCTACCGTAGCTAAGTATGTTGCCCAAAAAAATTCAAATGTCCTTATGGAAAACTATACTAATTGCAAAGGTACTAGCCCAATTCACAAAAATGAGCCCAATAACACCAATAAAATGTTGGATTGTGGATGGACATTACCGCCGGAAGGGTGGCTCAAAGCTAATTTCGACGGGGCAGCAAAGGGCAACCTTGGGATGGCTAGTGTGGGAGGAATCATAAGGAATTCACATGGTAAAGGCATTGCTGATTTTTTAACCCCCTTGGGATCACAAACCAGCCATTATTCTAAGGTGAATGCACCACATCACACCTTAAGGCTAGCCCAGGAAATAGGAATCAAGAATTTATGGTTAGAAGGGGATTCAAAAAACATCATAGATTGCCTAAATGAAAAGACTGGCCTTTGTGGACCATTGAGAACATAATAGGGGAGTGTAGACAAACCCTCAAAACATTTGATTAGGTCCATG
The DNA here is from genome assembly GCA_018584345.1 of Thuja plicata. Taxonomy (NCBI): domain Eukaryota; kingdom Viridiplantae; phylum Streptophyta; class Pinopsida; order Cupressales; family Cupressaceae; genus Thuja; species Thuja plicata. The sequence goes on along the minus strand of MU224350.1, from coordinate 2,052,077 downwards.
TGGCACATGATTACCTAGAAGACAACCAGGTGGTAGGCAAGCTGGAAAATATGGGAGTCAAGAGTGAGGGAGTGAAAAAATGGTATGACGGGAATAATTTACCACTGAAAATTTTAAATATCATTGAAAGTGATCAGGTCCCGAGCAGACTCAGAGTTATTAAAGGTTAATTATGAAGAGTTATGACAGATGGGGAAGAATCCCTGTATGATGTGCAAGTACATGAGACACAAAGGGATTATCATTTTTAGGCCTTGTTGGCACACTTGGAGGCATAAAATTAATTATAGCATTCACGAGGAAAAAAGAAGTCTCTCAAAACATCAACTCAATATCACTCTGAAATAGAGGGCTTTGAGTGAGAAGCACACCAGAAACAGAGGAAGCAGAGAAATTGCAGAAATGGTGGGAGAAAGGCACAAGAGAGAGCCGGAGAAGGAAACATAAAAATGGCGTCAGAGATCCAAGGTTTGGGAGATTTTGAATAAGGGTGAAGTGACCACCTACATTGAATGCCTTCATGGGTGGAAGCCCTTCGTTATGAAGATGATGGTCAATAGCTAGAATGAAGGGCAAGTGAAAATTGATGGGGTAACTTGTATGGTGATAGAGGAAATTATGTCGGCTGTGACTGGCATTCCCATTATTGGAAAGAAATTTTATAGGGATAGGAAGATTTCCAGCCAATCTTTAATGGATTTTGTTAAAAATGAGGTGGAAAAGCGTGCTCTTGTAAAGAAGGGTACCTTTTACTAACTGATCTCTATCAAGCCTCTATGGAGATTTGTGTTGCAGGAAATTATCAAATTCATCTCTCTGGACATGAGATTCGACCACATCAGCACTCACCATTTCGTGCTACTCAACCACTTCAGGTATGGGGAAAATATATCCATCCCTTTCTTCCTTTATTCGTCCATCAATGAAAACATTAATGACTATAAGGAGAAACACATTAGCAACCTGGATTTCCATGAGGGTTTATTACTATTAATTTACAATTACTTTAAAGCTCGCACTTTGGGGAAGGAAATCAATTGCATGGAGGAAGGAAATTCTGAGGAGAGTTCAGGGTAGGATTATGTCCCCTATGATACCAAGGATAACTGAGATATGCACTTAGAGACTGAGGAGGAAGAGCCTCTTCATACAAAGTGGAAGAAAAGAGTCAAATTCAAGGCAATAAAACAACACATTGAGATCTCCTTAGACAGGGAGTACAATGAAAATGAGGAAGGGATGGAAACGGGGAATGAGAGTTTGGGAGAAGAGGGAAAAACAAAACAAGGTGGGAAGAAGGGGAAGATGGATATAAAGAGGAAGATTACAATCAAAATTCCATCTCAGAATGAGGAGAAAATCTCAGGGAAGAGGGTAACAAGATTCAAAAGAGGGAATCAGATAAAGGTGGAAACCCAGGAGGAGAGGCAGGATAGCCAGGAGAAAACACAAGAGCGCGAGAGACGAGAAAGAGGATAGTCAGGGGAAGGGGAATGAGGAGGATGTTTAGAGCCAAGGTTTTGCGGAGTATGGAGAAGACCATTACTCCTATAGAATTATAGGCAAAAACAAGAAGGTCGTCTAGAGGAATTTTGACACGATCTCTGCTAAAATGGGGATAAAGAGAGAAATGGTTAGGAATTTGGTTAAGGAAAATAAGGAGGGAAAAATTCAGATGGAAGAGCTTATTGATCCTACTCTGGTGATTTTTAGCAACAATGTGAGGGAGGATCCCCAAATGGATGTGTTGAACAATGCAAAAAATAGTGCTATTGATAGCTACAGATCAACGAAATGGACCTACTACGAAATCTATGAGCTGAAAAAAAAAGAATGGATAGGATGGAGAAAGATAACATAACTAACAAAATCAAGAATATTATGGAGGATAGGGAGTTGGATAGCAGAGTGACCAAACTGAAGCAAAGGGTTGAAAGCATTGAAGCCTCAGTGGTTAAAATTTTTGAGCAAAGCTACAATATACTTAAGGCTTCAAATGATAATATTAAGGCGATCATCGACAAATTTGAAGAACAAAGAGCGAATAAGGAGGATCGGCTGCTAAATAGTGACAGGTAGAAGCTTCCAAAAGAAGGAAATAAGAAGAGGAAAAGAGAGGCCACCAAGAATATGGAAAACCAGGAAGCTGACAAAGAGCTGGCCGACCTAAAAGAAGCTGCGGGTAGAATAACCAAGCTGGAGATACGGGCTACTGAGATTCTCAGAGACATTGTCTGATTCGCACCCCTGGTTCTATGTTCCTGGTCTTTTTGGGTGTATGTCCCTGGCTATCTATTTTTTCTGGGACTGTTATGTTAGGTATGCATGTTTCATTTTGCTTGTTACTTAATGATTATATTCTCTAGGTTACTTTACTTACTTTTGTAGGGTTTCATGTACCCATCAAATCATGTTTTCCTTAATCAAAAATCATGTTGCTAAAGCTCTTAACTGAGTAGACTTTAACAGGTCTCCACAGATACTCTTAACCGGGTACATCATCAGAAGTGATCAAATTGTAAGCCTTAACTGGTCCCTTCCAATCTGCAGATAGTGAAGATTTTGTGGGTGTCATCCCCACCGCAGTTTTTACTTCCTAACAGGATTTTTCTCTGATATCATATCTTGTGTTATGTGTCAATTACTTTCATGAATATTTCTAATAAATTTCACATGTATTTTAATGTTATGAATTGATATAACTCACATCAAGATAGTATAGATCAGATGAATAGATATACAATTGATTACAAAAAGGTTAATTGATTAAAGGATACAAAATTTTTAGAGGTACTGATTCACCCCTCCCCTCTCAGTACAAACTTCCCATTAATTCCAACAATTGGCTTCAGAGCTAAGTCTCTTCTTTGAAAAAGATTAAAGGCTTAAGAGAAAAGATCATACAATGGAGAAGTACAGACTTGATAAGAATATTGAAAATAAGAAGCTATAAATTCAGATGTTCTATGAACAGTATAAAGAAGCTAGAATCAACATGAGACAACTATTAGATGAAAGAAAGATTATGGCATCTCACTACAATGAGATAGATTATCATGAGGAAGAGAAGATTTTGTGGGTGTCATCCCCACCACAATTTTTACTTCCTAACAGGAGTTTTCTATGATATCATATCTTGTGTTATGTGTCAATTACTTTCATGAATGTTTCTATGAATTTTCACATGTATGTTAATGTTGTGAATTGATATAACTCACATCAAGATAGTATAGATCAAATGAATGGATATATAATTTATTAAAAAAGGTTAATTGATTAAAGGATACCAAAGTTTTAGAGGTACTGATTCACCCCTCCCCTCTCAGTACACGCTTCCCATTAATTCCAACAATTGGTATCAGAGCTAAGTCTCTTCTTTGAAAAAGCTTAAAGGCTTAAGAGAAAAGATCATACAATGGAGAAGTACAGACTTGATAAGAATACTGAAAATAAGAAGCTATAAATTTAGATAGTCTATGAACAGTATAAAGAAGCTAGAATCAATATGAGACAGTTGTTAGATGAAAGAAAGATTATGGCATCTCACTGCAATGAGATAGATTATCATGAGATAGTGAAGATTTTTTGGGTGTCATCCCCACTGCAGTTTTTACTTCCTAATAGGAGTTTTCTATGATATCATATCTTGTGTTGTGTCAATTACTTTCATGAATATTTCTATGAATTTTCACATGTATGTTAATGTTATGAATTGATATAACTCACATCAAGATAGTATAGATCAGATGAATGGATATACAATTGATTACAAAAGGTTAATTGATTAAAGGATACAAAAGTTTTGGAGGTATTGATTCACCCCTCCCCTCTCAGTACACACTTCCCATTAATTCCAACAATTGGTATCAGAGCTAAGTCTCTTCTTTGAATAAACTTAAAGGCTTAAGAGAAAAGATCATGCAATGGAGAAGTACAGACTTGATAAGAATATTGAAAATAAGAAGCTAGAAATTCAGATGTTGTATGAATAGTATAAAGAAGCTAGAATCAACATGAGACAGCTGTTAGATGAAAGAAAGATTATGGCATCTCACTGCAATGAGATAGATTATCATAAGGAAGAGATACCAGATTTCTTTGAATCTTCATAATCAACTACAAGAAAAGCATCAGATACATCAGAAGAAAGCATCACAAGCCTGACTGAAGGCGATCAACATCTAGCTGGACATGTTAAATCTCTACAAATCAGTCAAGAGACAGAGATGCTAAAGATTATTTATGTCATGAACAATGCTAGACAAGCTAAGCAAGAAAGAACACTAGCTATTGATGATAGAAGAAAGATTACAAAAAAGCTACAAGAAAGAGAGTCTTAAATACAAAGACTTATAGAGCATCACCATGAGATTACAAATCAGATTATTTTTATGAGTCAAGAGGCAAATAGAATAAATGTTGAACTCATTGAAAGAATAGAAGCTATCGGTGAGCTGAGGGATGAGAATGAAAAGTTGAAACATGAAATAAGAATTCAGTAGTAGCATAGTCAAATTATCAAGAAATCTGAAGAAAGTAATAAAAGAATGGATGATTTTCTTGAAGGACAACAAAGAGTCAACAACAACACCATTCTAGGTTTTACCAAGAATGGAGAATCATCAAATCAAACTAATCCAAAGAATGTCTATACAAATTCAAGACCAAGAAAGCTGACATGCAATCACTGTGGAAAGCAAGGCCATACATCAAATGTATGCAGAGGCAAAATGAAAGGTATTCCTAGATCTACATCTTCATTCATAGGACTTTGTTATAAATGTAACAAGAAAGGATATAAAGCATATGAATGTAAGTTTGAGATGAAACAACCAAAGAAGGAAGCCTACATGGAAAAATAATGTCCTACTTATAAAATGAATGGGCACACAACTCTTGAATGCTGGAAATAGAAAAGGCAAGCATGGAAGCCTAAAGGTCAAGAAAATCCTTATCAACCGAAAAGATTCAGTAACCAGTATGTATGGGATTACATCACTTGGACAGATTGTACATCATGTGGAAGATTTGGTCACATTATTACAAATTGTATGAGACAATGGACTAGAAAGTCTAGAGGCTGGACTAACCCTAGAATGGCATGCTTACACTGTCATAAAGTTGGTCATCTCAAGAAAGACCGCAAAGATTGAATGATAGAGATAAGCACATATCCCAATGGAAATACCATTGAAGACAACTGAAGAGCAAGAGACAAAATGTGGATAAAATATTCAAACAATGATGAAGTTGGACTGAGCAATGCAAATGGTGACATCCCATCTAATGGATCTAGTGACATCATCACCCCCACCTAAGCAAAACAAGTAAGTATGGAACTGCATTACCCCAAGCTACTATTTTATATCAGTTCCATATTATGTTGATAAAATGCCAAATTAGCATAAGTAAATATGCATCATGGTATTACTTGTTAAAATATGTGATAACTATGCTATCGGGCATACATATCGAATTCCGTCGGTACACACTCAAAGTTGAGACTACCTACACTTACCGAGAAGCGTTAGTTAAAATAAAATTTTCTAGTGTATACTGAGCCTCTTCGGTAACTGAGCAAAGTGAACAAGTGGTTTGCAATATCGAAACCCATCAGTAAAATCAAAAGGTATAATGACCGCCCTGAAATGTCATGTGGTCACCGAAGGAAAGTTGAAGTCTTAACCGACAAACTCTATCTTCACACACCAAGGAGTTGGTAAGCATTTATGACACACATTTTAGGTCAAATGGCTATAAAAAGGTGACTGGTCAATCTCATTGTTTACCACGACCAGAGTAGAGCAACGAGAGCGACTTTTGAGTAGAAAGTGATAGAATCACAGAGTGACCACAACTCAACCACCAGCACTCCAAAGAAAATCAGGAACAACACTTGGTGTATACAGTAAGTTCTATGACCATTGACAACTCTATTTCATGCATTTCACAAAAAGCCCTAAATCTAAAAAATGGGCACGACATCAAGAACTGTGAAATCAAAGAACACCAAGAATGATGAGTTCAGGCTCATCAAGAATTCAGCATGTGAGGAACCAAACTACAAGATTCACCCTAAGGTTGCCTCACAACCCGATGATGCTGGAGCATTCTCACAAATACCAGCTAGGTTTTTGCTCATTGAGGAAGTTTAGGCATTTATACACTGCAAGATTATAGAAATAGGTGATTCAGAGGTTGAACAAGATTATAAGAAGCTATGAAACAAAGATGGAACATTAAAAGATGAGCATAAACATATAGAAGTAAAAGGGCTCACTAATGCCCTATTATTCCCGAAGGTCTTCAAAACTGAGTGGATTCAGTTAGTACTGAGCTAAATGCATAATCATAAACTTTGGCTGGATGAACCAAAGATGATAACCCAAGATGTTATCCATGCGGTCACCAGTTACCCTATAATCGAGAAGGTAAAAGCACTAAAGCATCCACCCAAGGCCGAGACTAAAAAGATCATAGAAGCCAAATGGGATGGTAGAGGATTGAAATTTTCCACCATAACCGATGATGAGATGATATTTGGTGCATGTGTTCTAGGCTACAAATTCTTCCAAGCAAGTAGGATGAACAACATAGCATCCGGTGTAGTGGACACAACTTACAAAATTGTGAAGAAAGGAACTTAGTTGGACTAATCCAAACTTCTATTGAACCAGTTAGAACATACTTTGAAGACTATAAGGAATGCAAAGTCAAACACATGTAAGTTTGGCTCACTCATAATGTGCATTTTCTTCTACTTTCAAGAAACATTACCATTGGTAGGAGATGTGAAATGGGATAGCAAAAAATTGGTCACCATGCAAATCAGTAACCACATAGCCTCACTGGGAGATAATTTTGAAATAGTCATGGATGAATACGTTAATGTATTCAAAGACCGAATGCAAAAGAGGGTAAGGATCCCCGCACAACTCATTGAGAAGTGTAAAGATGAATTATGTTTCATGGTTGATACAGATCATACTTATATCAAGCATGTTGTACCGAGGACAACATGGCTTAAACCATTAGAATATGAGATAAACATTGATCTTGCATCTAAAGAAATTGATGCCTTGTTAAATGAACCACTAGATAAGAAACAACCCAAGTTTGGAACATATGAGGAGGCCAAAATAAGAAAAAAGTCTGGCCTAGTTTTTAAGAAAATTGTCAGGAAAAAGGGCAAAATGGTAAAGAACCTTAAAAAGATACTGTCGGCAACAAAGAAAGAAACTGAGCAGGAGGAAGAAACCTAAGGACAACTACCTATCAGTGAAAATGAAGAAAAGAATGACTTTGAGGCCACAGAGTCATATTCACCACCTCCTCCACCAACTAAGAAGCCAAGGACCATAGCTGCTTCTAGAACAAGAAGCCAAAAATCTAAGGATTCAATTCCTTCACCTTTGAAGAAAGGAAAGGTCAAAAAATACAAGAGGAAAGAAGCCACACTGAAGAGAGGGACAAAGAAAAGAGTAAGAAAGATCATTAGAACCCGAGAAGATATTGAAGACACCGAGTAAGATGAAGTTGTAGAGACAGAAAATGTCAAGGCTAAAGCTCCAGAAAGCATTGATGACATTTGTAAATCTATTGCAAATTTAGGATCTATTAAAGATTCTAATATTAGAAGATGGTTGAAACTAGATCCAGAAGATCAAAACAAAGTTGAAGACGCCATCATAGAAAAAATTTACAAGTTCAAATATGTACCGATTCAATTTGAAAGCAATAATGTACCAAGGTAACTCTTAGATAGACTATACTCAAGATGGACATTTGCTTTGAAGAGTGAGAAGGAAATAAGAGAAAGAGTATTTGTTACTCTCATGCCTTCTGAATCCAAGAAGGAAGAAATTGATGAAATGATGGAGAAACAAAAAAAGGAGTTCTCACTGAAGTTGAGAGCTTGCAAATTTCTAGAAGGGAAGCTTATAGAGATTGAAGAGGAAAGCCATAAGAAATGGTGTAAAATTCTAAACAGACCTACTGAGGAAGAAAGACCCGAGAAAGACCTACAACAAAAATATGTTGATAAGGAAACTCAAGAATAGATCTTAATAAAAGATATAGAAGATGATACATATGTTGAGTTAGACAAGGAAGAAGAAGATACAACCGGCAACAAAAATATAGAGTTGCAGATGAGTCATAGCCTGACACCACAAAGGACAACATTGTGGATAACACTATCATTGACATTACCGCTGATCCAACAAAGGAAGTAAATAAAGATGAAGATGTCAATATTACAAAGGACACAACCGATGAGTAGGACACAACAGTTGATACTACACATGTGAACATACCAGGCAACATGCCAATATTGATACAAGCTATCAATATTCTACAAGAATTAGACAAGTCACCTGAAAAAGACACTCCTGAGGATGCAGGGGAAGAGGAAAAGAAAGACAACACCTATGATCAAAAATACATCAGAGACACTCACACAATAACAAATACTGATAAAGTTACAGGAGGAGATTCAAAACAAGCAGATGCGGACACAATAGAGAAGGATGCAGAAACAAAAAAATGATGAAGCAAAGGACACCAATGAAGGAGATAAACCTAAAGATGAAACTCCTGAGGAAACTGAAAAAGGTGCTACTGACAATGTGAAGGTTAATGTGGAAATGTCTACAGACAACCGACAAGCTTAAACCAATTCAAAGCAGGAAAAAGAAGCACAATAGGTAACTTCATCAAGCACAACTGACAAAGCCAAGAAATTGGCAATGGTTTTACATTCAAGTGCTACACAAAAGAAGAAGAATGAATCCAAGAAGAATAAGTTGGAGGTCACATTGGATGAAATCATTGAGATACCAAAGTGTGACCCAACCACACTTGATTATGAAGCATTACAAGAATACGATGAAATATGCCAAAGGAAGGCATTACAGGAGAAGCTGAGGAAATAGCACCAAGACTCAATGGTACTGGAAACAACTAGGGACATCTTGCATTAGATTATACCTGATGTTGATATTGATCATAACAAGCTAATTCTTGATCAATTAGCCAGTCTCACCAAAGCAATTACCACTCAAAACATTGATGCAAAGAAAGCAATAGAAGAGAGAGAAGAGTAGAAGTACCAGCAGAAGCTAATTGAGAACATCAGCAAAGAAGTGGTAGTCAACAAGGTAAATCTTTTAAAATTCATTACTAAATTAAATCCAATTATAACTGAAGCTATTTCCTTGATTTAACAACTAGCATGTTGGAAAATTTCACTAAAGAGAATAGTGATAACATAGCAAAGTTAGATACAGATCTAGCTAACAGTGCTAATAGCTTAACCACCGATGGAGACAATGTAATTAAGTTGCATTATGAGAAGATCATTGAAATAAAGAGGTTAAGGCAGGAATTGTGGAAAGCAGAGACACACTTCAAGGAATAAGTCACCGACCTCCAAGCTCAACTTCTACCCAATCTAACACTACTTCAAAAGAACATTAGTTTAGTAAGGCAACTAATAGCAACTCCTGAGATGTCTATAGAAAACAACATCTATGATATGCACTCCAAGATCACACTCAAGCACATTGCTCTAGAGAACTTAAAGGAACAATGGGAGAAAATGATGGAAGACATGAAGTCTTCACACTCCCACATTTTTTATAAGCTCTAAGGTATAGACCTTTGCCTTTAATATCAAAAAAGGGGGAAAATGATATGTATTCAGATGGGAAAATGATATATGAAAATGATATGTATATGTATATTCATATGGGGAAAGTGATATGAATAGATATACTGGCATATACATAGCGGGAGTCATTAAATGACTAAGGATTATATATGTTGTACATACTTAACATTTTTTTAGTATTTTGCACATATTAGTTTTTGGTATAATGTCAAAGGGGGAGATTGATGACATTAATTTTCCATTAGTATGAAAACAACACTTTCGGTAAGCATATACCGAAAGACAGGACAAGAGCAAACTGAAACTCAGAAACAAAGAGATCACCGAAAATGACTAAGTACAAAGAAAACCAATGACACAACTTTGTGTGTACACCAAAAATGAAAAGTCAAAACGATAAAGAGGAACCCGACAGAGGAACCCAACGTCCAAGATATAGTACAAACTGAGAGATAGTTAAAGATAAAACTAGTAGAACAAAACTGAAAGATAGTCAACTAATTTTAGAAGCATAACAGACTGTCAGAAACTGAGAGTCAGTTGCAGCCCGTAAAAAGTGGATCTGACTTCCACGTCAAATAAAGCAGTCTTATCATATTTATAGAATCTTGATTTTTTTTAAATCCATTTCTTTAGGGACAAGAAACATGAATGTAAGTGTTTTAATCATTCTAACTGATTTAAAACACATAGACTAGGAGATCTAGGTAAAGTTGTAAACCTGATCTTAGAGTTAACAATGTTTTTCGTGAAACTTGATGATGTCAATCCATCTTATAAATAGATGATGCAATCATTCATTATACAAGGATTTGAATATGAAAGAGAGGATGAATTAAGCCTACAAGCACATCTATGGATCAGATTGAAAGTTTCAAGAACCAGAACAGAAAAAGGTGAATTTGGTTAGCAAGAACCAAGAACAGAGGCTACTGAGAATCAGAGATATTACTCAATCACATTAGGTGATAACCTTATTCATGTATATTTAAATGGATCTATATTATCAATAGGAGATTGCATTTACCAAGTCAAATTGTAATTTTCTATCATTCTAACAAGTGGAGCAAAGTGTAAAAATCCTTTCAAGGAAGGTGGATTTAACAGTCCAACTACAAATCTTTTAACCGAGTACACACTCAACAGTGTTGCTAAAGCTCTTGACCGAGTAGACTTTAACAGGTCTCCACAGATACTCTTAACCAGGTAGATCATCATAAGTGATCAAATTGTAAGCCTTAACCGGCCCCTTCCAATCTGTAGATAGTGAAGTTTTTGTGGGTACCATCCCCACTGTAGTTTTTACTTCCTAACAAGAGTTTTCTGTGATATCATATCTTGTGTTATGTGTCAATTACTTTCATGAATGTTTCTATGAATTTTCACATGTATGTTAATGTTATGAATTGATATAACTCACATCAAGATAGTATAGATCAGATGAATAGATATACAATTGATTACAAAAGGTTAATTGATTAAAGGATACAAAAGTTTTAGAGGTATTGATTCACCCCTCCCCTCTCAGTACACACTTCCCATTGATTCCAACAGTTTTATCATCATAGATTTTTGTTCATGTTTCTCTCTCAATTGATCAATAGTCAGAGGTCCAGTAGGTGCAACATATTCAGTATCCAAGTATTGTGTGACATCATTTCCAATACCAAATAGATGAAGTCTTATCCTTCTTTTCCATGATGCAAAGTTGTCCTTGTTCAACTTAGGCACATCCCTTTTACTCATCTTGTGATCTTTAGCTTAGTTCCCTTTAAACTTTTCTTTCAAGCACCAAAGATCTGATACCAATTATTAGAATAATTGAGAGGGGGGTGAATCAGTGGCTTTAAAAATAATTCCAAAAATCTAACCAAAAACTTATCTCTTAAATATACTACCCTCTGGTTATTTTTCAGCCCATCAAAATGTATGTCATAAATAACTTTAACAATTATAACCTACTCGGTAATATATATTGTTTATCTTTTATAGACTTTACAGAATAGCAGTAAATAAACTTAGTGCTAACCGACCAATCCAGTTTCAATAATGTATCAAATGATTTAGATGGTTCCATTTGATTTAAAGGTTATATTGTTCATAAAGAATACTTAGGAATGTAGATGGTTTTAAATGGAAAATTTAAATGAAAGTACTTAGGCATTTCTTAATAAAGAATCTTATAATGATATGATGTAGTTTGCTTTGAGAAGTAAAACTTGTTGTTAGCTTACTTATTGAACTTAAATGAATCATGCATTAAATTAGAAGGGAACCCTGGAAGGAATCTAAGTTTAAGTTTTACTCACATAATTCTTTAAAAGTTCAAAAAATTTCATGAATTTTTACTTAGGTTTTCTTTTTCAAAGAGAATCTCTGTTCTCTTCCCCGGTTCCCTTGTGGGGCATGACATCTTTGGTATCAGAGCACTAAGTTTCTACATTGGGGCCCTTGAAATTTGGCCCATTCTTCTTAAAAATTATTATTAATCTTAGGAAAAACTTAAAACTTAAATCAAACTAAAACCCTTAAACTTATCCTTCTTCTTACTCATGGTAGGATGCCTCCTATAACCCATGGTAGAAGGGGAGGTGCCCAAAACACCCCTTCTAGATGTCAACATGAAAGTTCTCAGGAAGAAGAACAATATGAGGGTAGAGGGGATCAATCTAATAATCAATCAGGAGGTTTTTAGGGGGCTCAAGTAACAGAATTATTACAACAGATTCTTCAGAGGTTAGAGGTAGGGCGGGATAGAGGCCACCATGGGGAGACTAACACTCACCATAAGGAAAGGGAAAGGAGTCCTAGGAGAAGAGATCAGGCAATGGAAGAAGATGCCTTGCGTGCTTCTCACATGTGAGACCTCCTTAGGACTAAGACTAACCCATTTAAGGGAACTCAAGGTGGATCTTCCACGCAAACTTGGTTGCTAGAACTAGAAAGGCTATTTTCCATGCACCCTCATAGCAGTAATACTAAGGCTCAGTTTGCGATCATTCATATTAGAGACTTTGCATCCACTGGGTGGGAAACAAAGAGAGAAAAACTTCACATAGATATTACCACTCTTTCATGGGAACTATTCCTAGAACTCTTTCAAGCCAAATTTCTATCTGACCACTGGCGACGGGAAAGAGCCGAAGAGTTTCACAACCTAAGGCAGCTAACTATGTCAGTTGATGGCTATGAGAGGAAGTTCTTGGAACTCAAGCCATACTCAGGATATAAGGATGACAAACCCATGTTGACTCAACACTTTCTTAGAGGGCTCAACGGTCGCTTGGAAGGTAGTGTACGAATGTTTGAACCTCAGACAGTTAATGATGCAGTCATCAAAGCTCACCTTGAGGAACAAAATATAGCCTTGGGGTTAGGATGTCAAATAGGTGGCCAAGGGGGTAATTCCTCCCAAGCTGGGTCAGGTTTCAAAGGGAATCCATCTCAAGGAGCACCTGGACCTAAAAACTATCCTCCCAAAGGAAGTCAGAACAACCAGAAAAGGAAATTTAACAACAACAACAACAACAGTAGCAATTACAATGGCAACAATAATAAGAGTGGGGGTTCTCAATCCAGCAATCCTCGTAACTGGCAAGGTGCAAATCGATACCTGAATCCTTAGCCAGCTCAGAGTATGCCTTAGAACTCTAGTCACGGTAGCTATCAGTAGTCCAATGCACCTTCTGTAGGAAGGAATTTTGTCAAGAACACCAGATGTTACTCTTATGGTCAACATGGGCACATTGCAATTAATTTCCCTCAAAAATCCACCCCAGCAGCTATCTATAGGCAGGCCTCTTCAGAACCAACAGTAGGTAATGTAGGAAGAACTCACAAATTATTTTCCACTGTAGACTATGGTCAAGCCAATCATCAGGGAATAGTCATCAAAAACCTAGGTTTGTTAAGGGGTATCTCTACCACCATACTATTTGATTAAGGAGCAACAGATTCTTTCATTTCACCTTCTTTAGTAGAGAAAAGTGGGGTGAAGGTAGTAAGGCAGGAAGATAGGTAGCAAGTTGAGCTAGCCTCCGGGACAAGAATAACCTCTGACTCTTGTGTCCATAGTTGCAAGTTAGAACTTGGACCTTTTTCCACCTTAGTAGATCTTTGAGTAATTCCTCTAGGCTCGTATGGAGTAGTTTTGGGTATGGATTGGTTGGATGCTCACAAAGCCAATTTGGATTGTAGAAACAAAAGCATTCAGTGTTTAGATGACTTAGAAGAACCTAAGGAAATTGTTGGGGTGCAATGACCCATCTCTCCTCGCATGATTTCCGCGATACAGCTCAAGAGGTGCATGCACAAAGGGTGCCAATTATTTGCAGTCTCAGTAGAGGACTTGGACCTAGGAGAAAGTAGGGAGGTATCACTAGATCATCCCCTATTACAGGAGTACTTGGATGTTTTTCCCAAAGAAATTCTAGGAATGCCACCCAAAAGGGACATAGACTTCTGAATTGAGTTGGTTCCAGGAGCAGGACCAATCTCCAAAGCTCTGTACCGTATGACCACATAGGAACTTGAGGAACTCAAGCTTTAGCTGGAAGGGATCTTAGAAAAAGGCTTTATCAAACCTAGTGTATCACCTTGGGGTGCACCAGTAATATTTGTAAAGAAGAAAGATGGCTCTCTTCGATTGTGCATTGACTATCGCCAACTCAACAAAGTCATGATCAAGAATTGGTATCCTTTACCCCGGATTGAGGATCTATTTGATCAAATGAAAGGGGGAAAAATATTTTCAAAAATTAACCTCAAGTCAGGATATCATCAACTTAGAATTCAGGAAGCCGATATTTATCAAACAGCTTTTTGTACCAGATATGGTCAGTATGAGTTCACTGTGGTACCATTTGGGTTAACAAATGCTCCTTCTATATTCATGAGCTTAATGAATGGAGTTTTCAGAACCTACTTGGATAAATTTGTGATAGTATTCTTAGATGATATCTTAGTGTTCTCTAAAACTCTTGAAGAGCATGAGGTACACCTTCGCCAAGTATTATAGTGCCTTAGGGAAAATCAACTTTATGCCAATGCAGAAAAGTGTGAATTCTTTCAGATAGAAGTTAAGTATTCTAGACATGTCATATCAGGGAAGGGCATCACTGTTGATCTAGCCAAGATTCAAGCCATAGTGGAGTGGCCAACTCTGACTAATGTCCCCAAAGTTTGCAGCTTTACGGGACTAGCTGGATATTACAGAAGATTTGTCAGAGAGTTCTCTCAGATAGCGCATCCCATTACTTCCTTGCAAAGGAAAGGTAAGAAGTTTTTTTGGTCAGAGAAATGTGAGGCCTCTTTCCAATGTTTGAAGGAAAGATAAACCAATGCTCCAATCTTGGTGGTTCCCGAACCATCAGGAAACTTCATAGTTAGCACAGATGCCTCACTAGAAGGGATTGGGGAATTTCTTATGCAAGAAGGACAAGTTGTGGCTTATGAGTCAAGAAAGCTTAAAGATCATGAGCTCAACTACCCCACCCATGATCTAGAACTTGCAGCAGTAGTTCACGCCTTAGTAAAGTGCAGACACTTTCTGTTGGGTCACAAGTTTGAACTCCAAACAGATCATCGCAGCCTTTAGTACATCTTCTCTCAACCCAATCTCAATGCTAGACAACGTAGGTGGATGGAATTTTTATGTGAATATGATTTCAAGGTTAAGTACATCCAAGGGAAGACAAATGTGGTAGCAGATGCTTTGAGCAGGTGTAGACATGTTTTAACAGCACTATCCCTTAACACAGATTTGGAGGAAAGAATTAGGGAAGCTCTCACGTCTGACTCTTGGTTTCAGGAGGTTAAGATAGAAATAGAGTCAGCAAGACCCTTGGAAGGTCGCTTCTTAGGATATTCCTTAGAGACCCTTGGGTTGTTTTGACAAAAAAATATAATCTATGTGCCCATGGAAGGAGATCTCCGTGTGCTTATCCTTTCAGAAAGCCACAAGGCTCCCTATTTAGCACATCCCGGGGTGAAGAAAATGTATGCTGACCTATGCCAGTTGTAATATTGGTCAGGAATGAAGAGAGATATTGCAGACTATGTGGCTAGATGTTTGAAATGCCAGAGAGTGAAAGAAGAACATCAACACCCTGCTAGTCTATTGCAACCTCACCTAGTGCCGGAATGGAAATGGGACATTATTTCCATGGATTTTATTGTGGGACTTCAAGTTACTCCTAGGAGACATGACGCTATCATGGTAACAATTGATAGACTCACCAAGGTAGCTCATATTTCTCCCATGCAGTCCTCCTACTCAGCAGCTTCTGTAGCCAGAGTATTTATGAAGGACATTGTGAGACTACATGGTATTCCTAGTAAAATCATATCTGATCATGATCTAGTATTCACATCGGCTCTTTGGACTTCACTTCAGCACACTTTAGGGACTCAGCTCAACTTTAGTTCAGCCTATCTTCCTGAGACAGATGGGCAGACGGAGTGAGTCAATCAGGTTCTTGAGGACATGCTCAGGATGTATGCTATGGACAGAAAAACCCACTGGGAAGAGTATCTATATTTGGTGGAGTTTGCCTATAATAATGGGTATCATAGTTCCATAGGTATGTCCCCTTTTCAGGCTTTGTATGGTTGTCCATGCAGCACTCACTTAAGTTGGGACCGATTGGAGGATAGGGTACTTCTAGGCCCTGAGATGTTACAAGATATGGAACAACAGGTCAAGCGCATCATAGAGCATATTTTGAAAGCTCAGGATAGGCAAAAGAAGTATGTCGATGCTCACAGGACTGATGTACACTTCTCTCTTGGTGATAGAGTCTTTTTAAGGGTGCATCCATGAAAAAGTCCAATTCGTTACGGAAAAGGATCCAATTTGGCACCCCGATTTGTTGGCCCTTTTGAGGTCCTGGAGAGGATACGACTAGTAGCTTATTGGCTTTCCTTGTCGCCCAACCTTGCTCGTATTCATCATGTATTTCATGTTTTAGTTCTTAGAAAGTATATTCCTGATGTGACTCATGTTTTGGATTGGAATGCATTACAGGTAGCGCATGGGCAGCTGGCTTTAGAGCCGATACGTATTTTGCAGTAGTGGACACTGACCCTCAGGGGTCAAACCATAAAGCAGGCAAGGGTCCAATGGGACCCTAATGATGATTCTTTCGCCACATGGGAAGATGTTGATAGACTTAGAGATGCTTATCCATATTTATTTATAGGCTTTCAGGAGTAAGCCTAACTCTAGGGGGGGATGATGTAATACCCTCTCCTATGGTGATACTTGGACTTTTGACTTGGACATTTTATTATGATGGTTAGAACTATACATTTACATTTATATTTTGTGGATGATGATATGATTGATATGCTCATTTATGG
>MU224350.1:2003503-2014990 GCA_018584345.1 Thuja plicata | reverse complement strand
ATCTTGTCTATGGTTATGTTTGATCATTTGCAAGGTAATTCATAAGTTTGTTCAATAAAGATATATAACAAATCAGTGTCCACACCAACACATACTGTGTAGACAGTCATCTTAAGAGGTAAAACCTACCTGAGCATATGTGGAGCTCAAAAATGAAGAAGGACCTTATCCAGTCCTTAGCAATTATCCTTTCTCTTGTCAAAAGAAGTGTTCATTTCAAGTATAATCAGTATACTGTCATCCTAAGGTTGTGTTACAAGAAAAAGAGCTAACAAATTGGCGACTCTGCTGGGGAAAGGGTTTGTCAAGTCTTGAAAAGTATTCAGAAATCTCTGGTGTGTTCATACCTAAAGTTTTACAAAGTCCCAAGTGTTGTTGTTATATTAACCCTTCATAGTTATTCATTCATCCCAATTTATTGGGTGGCGACTCTGAAAAGAAATCTCTAAGATTAGTGCTAAAATTAACAAATGTCTTACAGAATGAATACTAGGTCAAAAACAAGAATTGACCCAGAAAGGGTATTGAATGAGGGAATCCCATCATCTTCAAGAGTTGGAGCCTCTTGGAGGAAAAAGAAGAATCAAACTGATATGGATGAAACCCCTTTAAAAAGTGAAGAAACAAATCTCAGAAATGATAAAAATACTGTTCAGCACTCTCATGATGGAAATACTTCAGATTATGAGGAGGCTGCTAAAAGGGTATTGGATACTCCCACAGTTACTTCTACTGAAAGAGAAGAGATCACAACATCGAGTTCAAATTCAGAAGATGACCCTTCTGACATACTGAACAATGAAGAGAAATTTATTTTAAAAAAGCTTGCCTTAGTACAACAAATGAAGAGGGAAAGGGAAATAAGAAGGAAAAAGCATGATCATAAAGCTCCTAATAACAGTAGAAGAAGACTCCCAAAACACCAAACTGAGAAAGAAATAGAGAAGCCCAAGAAAGATAAAGAAATACCCTTTACTCATAAAGCTGCTATTTTGCAAATAGATAAGGGTAAAAAGAAGATGGGTGAACATAAAGATCAAGAACAACAGTTTCAGAAGCCTATTATTGACCAAATGTCCAAACTAGAAATTGAGTTATAAAAACTAAGAATAGAGAAAGAGACTATGGAAAAAATGCTAGAAAAGGCCCAAATGGAGGCTGCAACCATAGAAATGAAGAAAAATATTGATTTCTTACAGTCTTCAAAATATTCTTTTTCTGGACCAGACAATAACACATCTTCTAGAGGAAAAGCTACTACGGCTAAAGAAGATGATAATTTCCAAAGGAAACCTCTACATAGTGAAAGGTACAAACAGTTTGATTTTGTGGGTATCCCTGGATACCCTAATGCCTTTCCTAAAGATGTGGGAGACATAGGTGAGAAGCTCCCTAAGTTTGCTGGCAATAATGTGATCTCCTGTGAAGCACACTTAAGAAAGTACATTGACTTTGTTGATGATTTAAATATCACCCATGAGGATGTATTAATGAAACTCTTTGTTCAGTCCCTTGTTGAGGATGCAAGAGAATGGTTCAGGAGCTTGGCTAATGGCTCTGTTGTTTCTATGGATGAACTGATTGAGTTGTTTAAAGATCAGTATGGTGATAAGACAAATAAGGGCTTCTTATTGAATGAGTTCAATAATATTAAGAAAAATTATAATGAAGAGGTCACAGAGTTCAATACAAGATTCCAAAGAGCTATGCATAAGTTGTTTCAAAAGATAAAGCTAGATGAAGAAGTCTGTCTAGCAACTTATCTAAATGCTTATGACTCTAAAATTAGATATGCTCTGAGAGACAAAAACCCCAGGACACTTACTGACGCTTATAAGATAGCTGTCAATATTTAAATGAATAGAAGTGTGTCTGGTAAGCTAAATAGGAGAGATGATCCTAGGTTTAGCAAGAGTAATCTAAAATAACCTGAATATAAGGAATATAGAGCTCCTCAGAGAAATAAACCTCTTTATAATAATAATTATAATCCTCAGAACATAATGCAAAATCACCCATATGGGACGCAGTTCAAAGATGGAAAGCCTGTTAGTGCACCTAAGAAAGAAAGGACAGATAGTAAAACTCCAGACCCTCTACATGGAAATTCTGTCCATTTTTGCAATGAAGAGACTTGGTGTGAGGCTTGTGATGCTCCTCATAACCCTGATTTTTGTGTCATCTCCTTAGAACTAAAAGCAACTGAGGAACAAGAAAATGATGAAGGGGAAAAGTATGACCATAGCATGACTAACACTTATTCATGCCATGATACTGATTCAAGTGAAGAGGAAAATCATGACTCCTATGTTTCGCAAAGGAGGGTTGAGGATCATCATCAACAAATTTTATCTGACAGTGAGGTTGATGAGGCTGATGATAATATCAGATGTCATGCTCAAAATGGTCAAGATGTCCCACTCCTAAGAAAAGCTTCAGATGAAGAAAAAGCTAGAATCACTGCTGAGTTAGTGAGTAAAGCTAGAAGTAACTACCATTTGAGAAACAGGGTGGTAGGTGGAACTGGTAGTCAGCCCTCAAGTGTTTTCATAAAAGATAATAAACCAGGCCCTCAGTATGTTCAAAAGAAGGAAGAACCTAAAGAAAATGCAAATAAACATAAGGTCAAGGTTATCACAAAAAATGTGCAGTCAGATGTTGCACAAGATGAAAATGAAAAGGGTCAAGAAAAGGTTGTGCATGTTCAAAAAGCGGACAATAAAAGGGTAAAAGAACAAAAGAAACATAGTGAAGACATAGAAATTGTTATTGACAGGTCAAAATATGCAGATGTTTCTTATACTTCAGTAGACATGGGTCAGTGTTTGTCTCAGATGACTGTCAAGGTACCATTTATGGAAATGATGAGAATCAAAGAACATAAGGAAAAGGTAATGGCCTTGTTAGATAGTATACCTACAATAAAGGTACAAAACCCAGTGGATGTATCTAAGAAGCCACTTGTCAATAGAAATGAGGATGAGATGTTAACATCTGAGATTCCTCAAATTTTTCTAAATGCTAATTCTGCCCCAAAAGTGGTAGATCCATTTTTTCTGTCATTGATAATAAATGATAAGATGCTCAAGAATTGCATGATTGATTCAAGAGCCTCCAATACAGTCATGCCAGTTGAAATCATGAAGGCAATGGGCTTACAAGTTGATACACCTCATGGTAGGTGTAGAGCTATGGATTCCAGAGAAGTCCCTATCATTGGTACTATTGAGGCCATGCCTTATAGACTGGCACTCTGCCCTGATGTTGTAATGACAATGAATGTTCTTGTGGTTGATATACCACCTCATTATGGCATGTTGCTATCAAGAAAATGGAGTGCTTCAATGGGTGGAAGTATACAGAATGATTTATCATTTTCTATTTTCAATATTGCATGAGAAAATGTCAATGTTTTAAGAGAAAGCAGAACTCCCCACATGATAGAGAAATATGAGGATACTCATGTGAATTGTTGCATTGACATAGATATGGACAACTTTAGAATGCAAAAAGAAGAACTTTTTTGTCAAGATCAAGGAGCTGATTCTTTAAATAAAGAATTAATTTTACAAGAGGATGGGATATGGAAGATGTATTTTGATGGTGCTTTCTCTAAAGAAGGATCAGGAGCAGGAGTATTATTGATATCCCCATCTGGTACAACCTTTAAATACTCATTTCTGCTGGCTTTTCAGTGTACTAACAACACTGCAGAATATGAGGCCTTATTTTTGGGACTTGAAGTGGCTATCAAACATGGTATAAAATTCTTAAAAGTATATGGTGACTCTGAGTTAGTGGTAGCACAAGTCCGTTCCAAATATGCTGTGAAAAATGATAGACTGAAAATGTACAAGCATGCTATTTGGGATCAACTTGAGATGTTTGATGCTTTCAATATAACTTGGGTAGAAAGGTCAAAGAATATCATGGCTGATTTTTTAGCAAATGTTGCTTTAAAAAATGATGATTTGACCCTACATGGAGTATCAATCCTTGAGGTTAAGAGAAGACCAGTTATCCCAGATAACATATATAACTGGCAAGTATTTCAAGATGATCAAGATATCCTGAGGTTCATGCAATCTTTAGATCAATATGAAAATTAGAGTATAGATTGCAGTTCCTTATTGGAATCAGATAATGGGAAAGACTACATCTTTGGAAATGAAGTTGTACAACTAAGTTCTAATCAGATTCCTAGGGGATTAGTTGAACTAGAGGCATTGTTTGTTAGTAAACAAAATGATTCATCCAAGATAAGAAATGCCAATGTTGAGGACTTGGAGGAAGTGAATTAGGATCAGAAAACAATCCTCAAATAGTTTATATTGGAAAAGGTTTGGACTCTCATGTAAGGATAAACCTAATCAGATTGCTGAGAAAATACAAGCATGTTTTTGCTTGGTCATATGAGGATCTGAAGGCATATAGAGAGGACTTGTTCCAACATGAGATCCCTCTGAAATCAGATGTCAAACCATTCAGACAGAAGCAGAGACCCATCAACCCCTTGTTGGCTCCCAAAATGCAGCAGGAGTTAATGAAACTCAAGGATGCTGGGATAATTCAACCGATCAGACACTCATCATGGGTGTCAAATCTTGTGCCAGTAAGGAAGAAGAATGGTGATATCAGGTTGTGCGTTGATTTCAGAAATCTTAACATTGCTTCATTGAAAGATAATTATTCACTGCCAAATATGGAAGCAATGTTGCACAAGGTGATTGGTTGTGAATTACTGTCAATGATGGATGGTTTTTCAGGTTACAACCAGGTTCTGGTCAAAGAGCCAGAACAATATAAGACTGCATTTACTACTCCTTAGGGAACCTATGTTTATATCAGAATGTCGTTTGGTTTGATAAATGCAGGAGCAACTTTTCAAAGAGCCATGGATGTTGCTTTCAAGGAATTTATTGACTTATTCATGGTTGTGTACCAAGATGACTTAACTGCAAACTCTAAGAAGGTTGATGATCATTGTGATCATTTGGGTAAAATTTTTAATAAAGCATTGGAGTATGGTGTTTCTTTAAATCCCAAGAAATGCCATTTTGCAGTTAAGGAAGGAAATTTGCTTGGACATATAGTGTCTAGAGAAGGGGTGAGAATAGACCCTGAAAGAGTGGAAGCAATTCAGAAAGTAGTTGCTCCTAAGAACTTAAAAGGTGTGCAGTCTTTCTTAGGAAAGATTAATTTTGTCAGAAGATTTGTAGCAAACTTTGCTGAGATTGTCATGCCTATTGTGAAATTGCTGAAAAAGGATACTAAGTTTGTATGGAATGATGAGGCTCAACAAGCTTTTGAGAGGATCAAGAAGGCAGTACAAGAAACTCCAGCGTTGAAATCTCCAGATTACACTAAGCCTTTCTCTCTGTTTTCATTTTCTTCATTTCATACAATTGCTGCAATCTTGCTTCAAAAGGATGAACAAGGATTTGAACACCCCATAGCCTTCTATAGTAAATCCTTACAGGCTGCAGAGCTTAATTATGATATAATGGAGAAGCAAGCCTATGCATTGGTCAAGGCTATGAAATCTTTTAGGCCTTACTTGGTATGTGCCAAGGTGCAGGCTTATGTTCCACATGCAGCAGTCAAAGATATTCTCACCCAGTCAGAGGTTACTGGAAAGAGGTGCAAATGGATTACAAGGATCCAAGAGTTCAATCTGGAACTAAATATCACCAAACTGGTAAGAGGTCAGGGCTTGGCCAAGCTAATGACAGAGGAAAACATGGACCTAGTCCAATTAAATCAAACAGATGCAAATGATGAAGCCATTACTAGTATAGAGAGACAGCCATATTATACAGATATTGTCTTCTTCCTCAAAAATGCTAAATGCCTTGATCATCTGTCTGATAACCAGAAGAGGAGTTTGAAATTTCAATCTCAAAGGTATATTCTAATTTAGGGAGATTTGTTCTGGAAGGATAAAAATGGTGTACTATTGCTATGTCTAGACAAATATCAAGCTGAGCAGGTCCTAAGTGACATGCATGAAGGACAGTGTGGAGGTCACTTTTCCGCTAAGACCACTGCCCATAAAATTCTAAGGGCGGGATATTATTGGCCCACTCTGTTCAAAGATACTTATGCACATGTTAGGAGATGTGAACCATGTCAAAGGTTCTCCAATAAGTTGAAATTTGCAGGTGCCCTGTTACTCAACCCAGTGAGTACGGAGGCTCCTTTTGCTGTTTGGGGTATTTATTTTATTGGAGAATTTCAAGAGAAGTCTAGTGCAAGACACAGTTGGATCTTAGTGGCCACAGACTACTTTACCAAATGGATTGAGGCTATCCCTACAAGGAAAGAAACTAGTAAGGTGGTTACTGAGTTTTTGTTAGAGAACATCCTGACCAGATTTGGTGTGCCAAGTAAATTAGTCATGGATAATGCTATGAGTTTCAGGTCAGAAGAAATGACAAGTTTCTATGAGCAGTATGGGATTACAATATCATATTCATCCCCATATCATCCAGAGGCCAATGGACAGGCTGAGTCTAGCAATAAAAGCCTTTTGAAAATATTGAAGAGGACTCTGGAACAGAACAAGAGGACATGGCATACAAAACTGAGATTAGCTCTTTGGGCTGATAGGATCACACTAAAGAAGGCAACTGGTCAGTCACCTTTTGAGTTAGTGTATGGTTTGCAAGCAAGGTTGCCTATAAACAATTTATTTCCTTTTTGCCGATACATTCAAGAGGAACATTTAGATGTTTCTGACAACATGCAAAAAAGAATGATGCAGCTGAATGAATTGGATGAGATAAGGAGAAATAGTCAGAAAAAAAATATGAAGCTGCAACAGCAAATGAAATACCTATTTGATAGGAGAGCTACAGATAGAAAATTTCAAGTTGGTGATCTAGTTCTCCAATGGAATGCAAGGGCAGAAGATAAAGGCAAGCATAAGAAGTTTGAATCTTTATGGTTAGGCCCATTTGTTATTGCTGATAAATTTGGCAAAGATTCATACTTATTGAAGACTATGGAAGGAGATCTTTTTGAGTTGCCTGTGCAAGGGCAGTTTTTGAAGCTGTTCTTTGAGTAAATGTCCAAGGTGCACAAGCAAGTATGTATTATATTCTCTTTTCCTTGTCCCTTGTTTGTAAATTCTGTACATTTTTCCCTTCCTGCTGTAGGGTTTTTCTCTGAGTTAGTCAGTCTACAACCAGAGATTCTGTGGTTCTTTGTCATAAACTGAGTTTAACCAATCCACAATCAGAGCCACTGTTGGTTGTATTTCCTATTTTTGCTGGTTTTCCTAGTTCTTTGTCTTGCCTTCTGAAATTTTTTAGGTTTTCATGCCTAAACCTTGCCAAAATTGCTAAAACCCTGAAAAAACCCTAAGTATCCAAGTGTTAAACGATGCATGGAAACCCTATATCATGTCGTATGTTTCAGCGTTACTTTTTCATTCACTTAAGACATGTGCTTTTTAAGTTATGTCGCCTTGTCGCGTTATCAAGAACGAATATTCCCAATGCTCTCCCGACTTTGCTTTTCCTGTGTGTCACGTAGTCTCGTTGCAAAATAGAATATTCATTCAGCATTCTGAGACTTAGCGATTTCCTTCAGTCGGGTAATCGCAGGAACTTCGTGTCATAAGCTTTATAAAATGGGACCCACTGTTAGTCGGGTAATTGCGGGAGAAATAAACAGTTATGATAAATATTCTCAAACTTTGCGATTACTTCATGTCGCACTGTCGCTAGATCAAGCCAAAGTACACGGTTAAGTTTTCCTTCAGTCACGTGGTCTCAAAATAGAATGACGGTTAAGAGGTTTCACTTTAGACTACGTGACTAACCGTTTCATGTTAGCGATTTCCTTCAGTCGGGAAGTCGCCAAAACAGAAGTAATGACTCAGCTCTTCAGTATGCATCAAGTGGACAAAAGAGTAGATGACATCTGTCATAAGGTAAGTGGTTATCGAGAAGTCGCCTGAATGGAGAAATGGATTAAGTGATTATGAGACTAAGGTATTTTTTGCCTTCAGTCGCAAGGTCTCCAAATGATTTAAGGGCATACTCAATTGTTCAGCGATTAAGCGCCAGCCGTCAGATAAAAGAATTATAAGATCAAACGGTGGTCACAGAATCGAGAAAGAAAGGTGTCCTAAGGAAAAGGTCCTCCCGACTGTGCGACGAGCTGAAAGTAAAGGGTAGTCGTGCGCTCGCGAGATATTTTTTTCGAGCTATGTTTTGAGTACGACTCGGCGAGTGCAATGATTTGGAGATATAACTCGCGCAGTCGTGATGTTTTGAGAAATACGAGATGAAAGTCTGCGACCTGCTGATTGATGAAGAGAAGTCATGCATCGCGTACTCATGCCCAGTGATCAGATAAAGTTTTTCGGCTCGCGAGTATGCGATCTAGGAAAAATAATGCAGTTGCTCAATCGCAGTCAGTAACAGAATTAAACTTTTGAGCTCGCGATCAGGCGACCGATCAATGATCAGATGTAAACGCTCATTCGCTCAACAGAGGAACATAGAATTTTAAGTGTTGCGACTGAGCAACCAAGGAGATAACTATGAAAGGTTAAAAGAAACGGCTAGTCGCCAAGTCTGGGAAAGAAAGATAAGTTAAGGATAACTCCATGCGACTTTGATTTCAGTTATGTCGCAAGATCGCCAGATGGACTTGGGTTAGCCAGGGTAAAGAAAGCACATTGTCGCCAAGTCTGGAGATCAAACCATGGTTAAAGACAAAGGTTCACGACAAAGAGACTTAACGCGGTCGTGAGGTCGCCTGATCACGAGATCTAAAAAGCGGCGGCAAGTGGTTGACATGACAGGGTAAATCTCTCGGCAACCAATCAGAGGTTAGAATTTTGATTACTGTGCACAAAAGGTAGCTGAGATGTATGATAGAGAACAAATCAAAAGATGACATGTCAGCTCTCTTAAACGGTTTATGATTGCGCCAAGGATCCATATTTGAAAATTTGATTTCCTGTCAACTTCGTGCAACTACGGCTAGGTTTTTCAAAGTTCACGGCATGGCAAATTAATGGCAGAACTAACATTTCTGAGTTATGAGCTATGTACTCTAAATCATAGAGCTATAAATAGATGATAGTGCATTCATTCTTGTTCACCGTGCTTTCAAGTTTTTAGAGCCAAGTTGCTTGTTTTCAGTGAAAGGTGATATTTAGAGCAGTTGCAGCGTATCCAGAGTGAGAAGAGATTTCTAAATTTGCAGAGGATTGTGCTCAGAACAGACAGCTGATATTGGAGATTAGATTTGTTTCAATATCGATTCAAGGACAGAAATTCAAGGCATTACAGAGATGAGTAGAGCTGTGAGCGTCGCTTCAACAAGTGGAGGCAGTGGAGAAGAATAGAAAGGAAAGCCTAGCTTCTCAGATGAATTTCTCCAGCTTCTGCCAGGTTCAACACAAAATAGGAAGGTTGACGCAGGTGTTTTTAAGGATGAGTTCATGAATATCTGAGATGCTGCAACCCCAGGCACAACAGGTTATTCTCTCTTCACATACTTTTATAAGAATTCTGATAAGCCTATCCCTATTTCAAACCCTTGAACATGTGGTCTGGGTAGGTTATTAGTTCCTGATGTGTTCTTAGATGTTGACCTATTTCTTGACCTGGAAAATCACTATGATGCCCTTACAAAGACCATCAAGAGAGATGATGGCACTGCCTTGTTAATTCTAAACAGAAACTCTTTCATGCAAGCCTTTGGCTTATTCAGCACCATGTCTAAAAGAATTGACATGACAAGGCAAGAAAAGAGATACAGTGCCAAGCCTGTTGTTGTGAAGGGCTTATTGCAGAAGCACATGCCAAAAGAATTAAGAGATCATTTAGGTCCTACGGCTAAACCATATCTATATTACTATAAGGACCTACATTTTTATATCAAGTACAATGCTTATGCCCTTTGCAGAGTACTGGGGATAGATGGAGATGCCGAAAGAATAGGTCATGGCATCTTAATGATGGTTTTAGACCTGCAAGAGGTGCACTCAAGCACCAGTTATGATTATATTCAGCATATAATTGATGAGATGCACGAAGGTTTTATTGCAACTTAAAAGAAATTAAAAAACCCTAAGGAGAAGGAGCCAAAATTCTTGCATTATTCAGTCCTAATGCACCTTCTCTTGTATTTCAATTTTGCAATCATGGATCCCCATAACTTATCCCCTCAAAGATTCTATCAGGCACAACCAAATCCTATCCAGTTCTGGGTTAGGGTTTGGAATTATACTTCTAGAGATTGTGACTTTTGTGCATTCAAAAATTGGATTGTGTATCCAATTATAAAAAGTTTGGGAATAAGTAGGACCAGAATCCCTTTGAAGGTCATACAGCTGCTTAGGCCTTATGAGTATTTAGATAATTGGCCTGGAAACCATAACTGGGGTGACTTCTAATTGGAGGAGAATTTCACCATATTCAGAGTATTTGGGTGTATCCACCCACCCCATATTTTGCATTATCATGTGCCTATGAGAGTTGCTGCTATGGAATTCATCTAGCAGATGATGTTAACTGATAATGAGCACTTTGCACCACATAAAAAGGGGACTATAACCCCTAGGCAATTCAGGATTGCAAATTTTACAATTGGTAAGAATGCTATAGATGAAGTAGGTTAATGGTTGGATAAGTTCAGAATGGGGGTAGCCGCTTACAGATATATTGACCCAGAGGGATTCATGGCAGCGGTTAGGAAGCTATACACTCCTACTATCCCTAATACCAATGTGCATTGTGAATGTATAGAGGAGGATGCGACAAGAAATAACTTGGATGAAGATGACATCCACATGAAAAGGTTGAGAATTCAGGAGTTGCTGAAGTTGCAGACACAAATAAAGAGAAATTGATTATCCTTTGGGGGTTTTTACCCTGACCTCTCCTATTTTGATAGGATTAAGGCTATGATAGACAACTACTATGTGTTGTTAGATCAGTTGGATACAGTCCTTTGTAAGAAAGGCGCTCAATCTCCTGAGCATTCAAAATTAGAGTATGAGAGTGATGATGATAGTGACTATGCACGCCCTTACATGTCTCCTTCACCACAACAAGCCCAAGAGCAAGAAATGGCAGAGATCCCATAGTTGCACGGAGCATAACAACATATTATAGATTTAACAATTGCAACACAGCCTGATGATTTTGAAGAGCCTACAGCAAAGAGGCAAAATTTGGAATTAGGCCAACCTTCAGCAGAAGGACAGAGCAAGAAAAAGGACAAGGTTAAGGCTTTGATACCTGGCACCAGGTTATATCATCATAACCTGAGAAAAGAAATAAGAGAAGGTAAGAAGCAAATGCCTGATCTAGAAGATGGAGTTGAGATCGCACTAAGGACATGTGTGGATGAAAGATTGCTTAGCCAGCAGAAATTCCTGGATGATGACAATTTTGTGAAGACAGAGGAATTTAAAGACTTCCTCAGGTGGCACAAAGCAGAGCAGCTAAAGTCCCAATTACT
>MU224350.1:1984555-2002486 GCA_018584345.1 Thuja plicata | reverse complement strand
GGCTTTCCTATTGGGAACTGATGTTGATATAGATGGATTTAATTTACTATTAGATGAGGCATTCAAAGCTGAGACAGATATCAACAAGTTCCTACTTGATGTCAAGAATATCACCGATGTAAGATGGGACAGACAAAAGGTGCAGGTACAGAGTACCCAGGACCTCAATTGGCCAACAGATGACGAAGTAAAGGCATGGGAAGTCATGACTACACCGAAGAAAAAGAAGCCAGTGGTAGAGGAGGAAATTTTGGACGAAGAGTAAAGTAAACAAGTGGCACTGCACTATTCATAAGACAAGATGGACAGTTATTTCAAAAGGAGATGTAGGTGAGCAGGCGAGAACAACTATCCAGAATTCGCATAACTACACTAGCTACCATCTACAAATCAGATTGCAGTCGCTTGATCGGGAGAAGAGCTAACAATCTTTTTTCTATCTTTTTGCTTAGTCGCTCCATAGCTTTATCACTTCTTCTCTTTTATAAATTTAGGGTTAGGGTTTTGAGACCATCCGAAGCTTGTTGCATCCTTAGGGATTCCAAGATGGTCTAGAATTTATATATAGCGGGAGAGTTGTAATAGTTAAGGGTCTTTGATGTTGGAACAAATTTTGGAGAAGAGATAATATACTACAGAATTCAGATATTCTGGTTTATGTCTATCTTTTGAAGCTGTGTAATCTTTCATTGTATAAGAAGTTGGATCATATATATGATATATACGGTGCAATCTTACTCTTCTCTATTGTTGTCTCTTTACTTTGTGTGTATGCTTTTCAGTGTTAAGTTTATCAGGTATTCTGTAACACTCTGGTTATAAGGTAACCATTTAATTGTTTACAAGTTTCTTTCAAGGAAAGAATTAAATTTTGTAAGTGATTTTAAGGAGCATACTACTTTGTTTGAGGATTTGATACAATAGATTTGAGGTGACAAGGTAACTTGTAAGGCATTTTACCTAAATTGTATGTGGGTTGTAAGGCAATCTACTGTGTATTTGTTTTTATGATATCTTTGCTTATTTGACTCTGTAGCCCAAAGGATAGGCACTGGTCCAGAAATAGTTTGATAACCTATCTGTGTCCGAGTTGTGCCAATATATCAATACCAAATCAATTAAAATACTTTGTTACTAAGAACAACGAACTGAACTTGTTAAGGACCTATGTCAGCAGGACAGTGTCCATATTATTGATTCCTTGGAGAGTGAATCATTAGGTTATCCCTCTTATAAGAAAAGGAAGAAGGATGAAAAGAATCCTGATATCACTGGTTCTTGTTATGTTCATAGCTATGGTTTGTATGGTTATATCTTGTCTATGGTTATGTTTGATCATTTGCAAGGTAATTCATAAGTTTGTTCAATAAAGATATATAACAAATCAGTGTCCACACCAACACATACTGTGTAGACAGTCATCTTAAGAGGTAAAACCTGCCTGAGCATATGTCGAGCTCAAAAATGAAGAAGGACCTTATCCAGTCCTTAGCAATTAGCCTTTCTCTTGTCAAAAGAAGTGTTCATTTCAAGTATAATCAGTATACTGTCATCCTAAGGTTGTGTTACAAGAAAAAGAGCTAACACAATTCATGGATGATACCATTCTGGGTGGTGAGTCTTCGGTTAAGGAAGCTAGAAATGTTAAGAAAATCCTTAATTCTTATTGCAATTCTTTGGGTCAGCTTATTAACTAGAACAAGAGCTTAGTGTTGTTCATTAACACTCCCATGGACAGACAGAGGAAAATGGCTGGCATTCTAGGCTGTGGTACTGGCTCCTTTCCAGGTTCCTATTTAGGTCTTCTGCTCAGAACCAAACTCCCTGAGGCCTTTTGGGGAGGCCTTATTGATAGATTCAATAGGAAATTGGTGGGCTGGAAGGGCATCACCCTGATTTAGGCTGGAAAAGTGACTTTGATACAATCTACTCTTCAGAATCTCCCTACTTATGCTCTTAGCCTCTTCTCTATTCTTGGTAAGATGGCAGACTCTCTGGAAGCTATTCAGAGAAAGTTCTTATGGGCCGACAAAGATGGAAACAAGAAATACCCACTTGTGGCTTGGGATACTATATGAAAGCCAAAAAAACATGGAGGGCTGGGCATCAAGAAGTTGAAGCAGTTCAACAAAGCTCTACAAGCTAAGAAGATTTGGAGAATTTTCAACTCTACAGGGGAATGGAGGGATATTATGAAGGAAAAATATGCAGGTAACTTAACCTTCAAATAGTTCATCAGTAGAGATTTGGACCTGAAGGGATCCCACATATGGAATTGCATTCTGAGGAATAAAGGTATAGTGACTGCAAAAGCAAGATGGAAATTAGGCAATGGTAAGGATGTCAACTTTTGGCATGATGATTGGCTCAGACAGGGTCCTTTATGGAACTTGGAGCCATATAATAGATAGGTTGACCATTGCATTGAAAGATATGGTAGTAGAGTTAGTGACTAAAGAACAAACAATGGATGGGTGAATCTTACTGAGGTGTCCCAGGACCTAAAACCTCTTATGGTCAAAATGGGTCACACTCCCCTCTCTCTCAATGAAGATGTTATAGTTTGGGGGGAAATAACTGATGGTAACTATAAGGTGGCTTTGGGCTATGAAACCATGCAATAAGTTGGTACTATCCCCATATGGGCCAAGGCCTGGTTTCCTGGTATTATCCCTAAGGTTAACATCTTTTTCTTGACATTGATCCAAAATCACATTTTGATTGTGGATAACCTAATAAAGATGGGGCAGTATATTCCTAATAGATGCATCCTATGTAAAAATCAAAGTGAAAATTTGGACCACTTATTTATCCACTGTGATTTCACCAGGAAAATATGGCATCATTCCTATCTTTTTTTGAGACATCTTGGTGTTTCCCCAATACTACACTTGAGCTCTTTGACCAATGGAATCAGGGGGGAGTGGTCATCATCTTTGGTCTTGGGCTATGCCACACATTTTTTGGTGGCTATGGAAGGAGAAAAGTAATAGGATCTTTAGGGAAAAGGCTACCCCAGCTAAGGATGTTGCCCAAAAAATTTCAAATACCCTTATGGAAAACTATACTAATTATAAAGGTACTAGCCCAATTCACAAAAATGAGCCCAATAACACCAATAAAAGGTTGGATTGCAGATGGACATTATCGCCAGAAGGGTGGTTCAAAGCTAATTTTGACGGGGCAGAAAAGGGAAACCCTAGGATGGCTAGTGTGGGAGGAATCATAAGGAATTCATATGGTAAAGGCATTGCTGCTATTTTACCCCCCCTGGGATCACAAACCAACCATTATTCTGAGGCGAGTGCGGCACATCACACCTTAAGGCTAGCCTGGAAAATAGGAATCAAGAATTTATGGTTAGAACGGGATTCAAAAAAAAATAGATTGCCTAAATGAAAAGATTGGCCCTTTGTGGACCATTGAGAACATAATAGGGGAGTGCAGACAAACCCTAAAAACATTTGATCAGGTCCATGTGGCGCATGATTACCGGGAAGATGACCAGGTGGCGGACAGGCTGGAAAATATGGGAGTCAAGAGTGAGGGAGTGAAAAAATGGTATGACAGGAATAATTTACCGCTGAAAATTTTAAATATCATTGAAAGTGATCGAGTCCCGAGAAGACTCAGAGTTATTAAAGGTTAATTATGAAGAGTTATGACAGATGGGGGAAGAATCCCTGTATGATGTGCAAGTACATGAGACACAAAGGGATTATCATTTTTAGGCCTCGTCAGCACACTTGGAGGCATAAAATTAATTATAGCATTCATGAGGAAAAAAGAAGTCTCTCGAAACATCAACTCAATATCACTCTGAACCAGAGGGCTTCTAGTGAGAAGCACACCAGAAATAGAGGAAGTAGAGAAATTGCAAAAATGGTGGGAGAAAGGCACAGGAGAGAGCTGGAGAAGGAAACATAAAAATGGCGTCAGAGATCCAAGGTTTGGGAGATTTTGAATAAGGGTGAAGTGACCACCTACATTGAAGGGCAAGTGAAAATTGATGGGGTAACTTGTATGGTGACAGAGGAAATTATGTTAGCTGTGACTGGCATTCCCATTATTGGAAAGAAGTTTTATAGAGATAGGAATATTGCCAGCCAAGCTTTGACAGATTTTGTTAAAAATGAGGCGGAAAAGTGTGCTCTTATAAAGAAGGTTACCTTTTACCAACCGATCTCTATCAAGCCTCTATGGAGATTTGTGTTGTGGGCAATTATCAAATTCATCTCTCTGGATACGAGATTTGACCACATCAGTACTCACCATTTCGTGATACTCAACCACTTCAGGTATGGGGAAAAGATATCCATCCCTTTCTTTCGTTATTCATCCATCAATGAAAACATTAATGACCATAAGGAGAAACACATTAGCAACCCGGCTTTCCATGAGGGTTTATTACTGTTAATTTACAATTACTTTAAAGCTCACACTTTGGGGAAGGAAATAAATTGCATGGAGCAAGGAAATTCTGAGGAGGGTTTGGGGGACGATTATGTCCCCTCTGATACCGAGGATAGCCGAGATATGCACTCAGAGACTGAGGAGGAAGAGCCTCTTCAGATGAAGAAAGGGAAGAAAAGAGTCAAATTTGAGGCAATAAAACAACACATTGAGATCTCCTCAGACAGGGAGTACAAGGAAAATGAGGAAGGGATGGAAACAAGGAATGAGAGTTTGGGAGAAGAGGGAAAAAAAAAACAAGGTGGGAAGAAGGGGAAGACGGATATAAAGAGGAAGATTACAATCAAAATGTCAGCTCAGAATGAGGAGAAAATCTCAGGGAAGAGGGTAATGAGATTCAAAAGAGGGAATTAGATAAAGGTGGAAACCAAGGAGGAGAGGCAGGACAGCTAGGAAAAAATACAAGAGGAGAGAGACGAGAAAGAGGATAGTCAGGGGAAGGGGAATGAGGAGGATGTTTAGAGCCAAGGTTTTGCAAAGTATGGAGAAGACCATTACACCTACAGCATTACAGGCAAAAACAAGAAGGTCGTCTGGAGGAATTTTGACATGGTCTCTACTAAAATGGGGATAAAGAGAGAAATGGTTAGGACTTTGGTTAAGGAAAATAAGGAGGGAAAAATTCAGATGGAAGAGCTTATTGATCCTGCTCTGGTGATTT
Source organism: Thuja plicata (assembly GCA_018584345.1). Lineage (NCBI taxonomy): Eukaryota > Viridiplantae > Streptophyta > Pinopsida > Cupressales > Cupressaceae > Thuja > Thuja plicata. The sequence goes on along the minus strand of MU224350.1, from coordinate 1,997,352 downwards.
TTAGCAACAATGCGAGGAAGGATCCCCAAATTGATGTGTTGAACAATGCAAAAAGTAGTGCTATTGATAGCTATAGATCAAAAAAATAAACCTTCTATGAAATCTATGAGCTGAAAAAAAAGAATGGATAGGATGGAGAAAGATAACATAATTAACAACAACAAGAATATTGCGGAGGATAGGGAGCTAGATAGCAGAGTGACCAAACTGAAGCAAAGGGTTGAAAGCTTTGAAGCCTCAATGGTTAAAATTATTGAGCAAAGCTACAATATACTTAAGGCTTCAAATGATAATATTAAGGTTATCATTGACAAATTTGAAGAACAAAGAGGAAATAAGGAGGATCGGTTGCTGAATAGTGACAGGGAGAAGCTTCCAGAAGAAGGAAATAAGAAGAGGAAAAGAGAGGCCGCTAAGAATATGGAAAATTAGGAAGCTGACAAAGAGCTAGCCAACCTAAAAGAAGCTACGGCTAGAATAACCGAGCTAGAGATACGGGCTACTGAGATTCTTAGAGACATTTCCTGATTCGCACCCCTAGTTCTATGTTCCTGGTCTTTTTGGGTGTTTGTCCCTGGCTATCTATTTTTTCTGGGATTGTTATGTTTGGTTTGCATGTTTCATTTTGTTTGTTACTTAATGATTATATTCTCTAGGTTACTTTACTTACTTTTGTATGGTTTCAGGTACCCATCAAAACATGTTTTCCTTAATAAAAAATAGTGTTGCTAAAGCTCTTAACCGAGTAGACTATAACAGGTCTCCACAGATACTCTTAACGGGGTAGATCATCAGAAGTGATCAAATTGTAAGCCTTAACTGGTCCCTTCCAATCTGCAAATAGTGAAGATTTTGTGGGTGTCATCCCCACCACAGTTTTTACTTCCTAACAAGATTTTTCTATGATATCATATCTTTTGTTATGTGTCAATTACTTTCATGAATATTTCTAATAATTTTCACATGTATGTTAATGTTATGAATTGAAATAACTCACATCAAGATAGTATAGATCAGATGAATGGATATACAATTTATTACAAAAGGTTAATTGATTAAAGGATACAAAATTTTTAGAGGTACTGATTCACCCCTCCCCTCTCAGTACACACTTCCCATTAATTCCAACAATTGGTATCAGAGCTAAGTCTCTTCTTTGAAAAAGATTAAAGGCTTAAGAGAAAAGATCATACAATGGAGAAGTACAGACTTGATAAGAATATTGAAAATAAGAAGCTATAAATTCAGATGTTCTATGAAAAATATAAAGAAGCTAGAATCAACATGAGACAACTGTTAGATGAAAGAAAGATTATGGCATCTCACTGTAATGAGATAGATTATCATGAGGAAGAGAAAATTTTGTGGGTGTCATCCCCACCGTAATTTTTACCTCCTAACAGGAGTTTTCTGTGATATCATATCTTGTGTTATGTGTCAATTACTTTCATGAATATTTCTATGAATTTTCACATGTGTGTTAATGTTATGAATTGATATAACTCACATCAAGATAGTATAGATCAAATGAATGGATATACAATTGATTAAAAAAGGTTAATAGATTAAAGGATACAAAAGTTTTAGAGGTACCAATTCACCCCTCCCCTCTCAGTACACACTTCCCATTAATTCCAACAATTGGTATCAGAGCTAAGTCTCTTCTTTGAAAAAGCTTAAAGGCTTAAGAGAAAATATCATACAATGGAGAAGTACAGACTTGATAAGAATACTGAAAATAAGAAGCTAGAAATTTAGATAGTCTATGAATAGAATAAAGAAGCTAGAATCAATATGAGACAATTGTTAGATGAAAGAAAGATTATGGCATCTCACTGCAATGAGATAGATTATCATGAGATAGTGAAGATTTTGTGGGTGTCATCCCCACTGTAGTTTTTACTTCCTAACAGGAGTTTTCTATGATATCGTATCTTGTGTTATGTGTCAATTACTTTTATGAGTGTTTCTTTAAATTTTCACATGTATGTTAATGTTATGAATTGATATAACTCACATCAAGATAATATAGATCAGATGAATGGATATACAATTGATTACAAAAGGTTAATTGATTAAAGGATACAAAATTTTTAGAGGTATTGATTGACCCCTCCCCTCTCAGTACACACTTCCCATTAATTCCAAAAATTGGTATCAGAGCTAAGTTTCTTCTTTGAATAAACTTAAAGGCTTAAGAGAAAAGATCATACAATGGAGAAGTACAGACTTGATAAGAATATTGAAAATAAGAAGCTAGAAATTCAGATGTTCTATGAATAGTATAAAGAAGCTAGAATCAACATGAGACAGCTATTAGATGAAAGAAAGATTATGGAATCTCATTGCAATGAGATAGATTATTATGAGGAAGAGATACTAGATTTCTTTGAATCTTCAGGATCAACTACAAGCAAAGCATTAGATACATCAGAAGAAAGCATCACAAGCCTAACTGAAAGCAATCAACATCTGGCTGGACAAGTCAAATCTCTACAAATTGGTCAAGAGACAGAGATGCTAAGGATTATTTATGTCATGAACAATGCTAGAAAAGCTGAGCAAGAAAGAACACTAGTTATTGATGATAGAAGAAAGATTACAGAAAATCTACAAGAAAGAGAGTCTTAAATACAAACACTTACAGAGCATCACCGTAAAATTACAAATCAGAATATTTTTATGAGTCAAGAGGCAAACTGAATAAATGTTGAACTCATTGAAAGAATAGAAGCCATCAGTGAGCTGAGGGATGAGAATGAAAAGCTGAAACATGAAATAAGAATTCAGCAGTAGCATAATGAAATTATCAAGAAATCTGAAGAAAGTAATAAAAGAATGGATGATTTTCTTGAAGGACAACGAAGAGTCAACAACAACACCGGTCTAGGTTTTACTGAGAATGGAGAATCATCAAATCAAATTGATCCAAAGAATGTCTATATAAATTCAAGACCAAGAAAGCTGACATGAAATCACTGTGGAAAGCAAGGCCATACATCAAATGTATGCAGAGACAAAATGAAAGGTATTCCTAAATCTACATCTTCATTCATAGGACTTTGTTATAAATGTAACAAGAAAGACATAAAGCATATGAATGTAAGTCTGAGATGAAACAACCAAAGAAGGAAACCTACATGGAAAAATAATGTCCTACTTGCAAAATGAATGGGCACACAACTCTTGAATGCTGGGAAAAGAAAAGGCAAGCATGGAAGCCTAAAGGCCAAGAAACTCCTTATCAACCGAAAAGAGTTAGTAACCAATATGTATGGGATTACATCACTTGGACAGATTGTACAGCATGTGGAAGATTTGGTCACATTATTACAAATTGTATGAGACAATGGACTAGAAAGTCTAGAGGCTGGACTAACCCTGAAATGGCATGCTTACACTGTCATAAAGTTGGTCATCTCAAGAAAGACAGCAGAGACTGAATGACAAAGATAAGCACATATCCCAATGGAAATACCATTGAAGACATCTGGAGAGCAAGAGACAAAATGTGGAGAAAATATTCAAACAATGATGAAGTTGGACTGAGAAATGCAAATGGTGACATCCCATCCAATGGATCTAGTGACATCACCACCTCCACCTAAGAAGAACAAGTAAGTATGGAACTGCATTACCCCAAGCTATTATTTTATATCAGTTCCATATTATGTTGATAAAATGCCAAATTAGCATAAGTAAATATGCATCATGGTATTACTTGTTAAAATCTGTGATAACTATGCTATCGGGCATACATACCAAAATCTGTCAGTACACACTCAAAGCTGAGATTGCCTACACTTACCAAGAAGCGTCAGTTAAATTAAAATTTTCTAGTGTATATTGAGCCTCGTTGATAACCGAGAAAAGTGAACAAGTGGTTTGCAATATCGAAACCTGTCGGTAAAAGAAAAAGGTATAACGACTGCCCTGAAATGTCATGTGGTCACTGAAGGAAAGTTGAAGTCTTAACTGACAAACTCTGTCTTCACACACCAAGGAGTTGGTAAGCATTTATGACACACATTTTAGGTCAAATGGCTATAAAAAGGTGACTGATCAATCTCATTGTTCACCACAACCAGAGCAGAGCAACGAGAGTGACTTTTGAGCAGAAAGTGACAGAATCACGGAGTGACCACAACTCAACCACCAGCACTCTAAAAAAAATCAGGAGCAACACTTGGTGTATACAGTAGGTTCTATGACCATCGACAACTCTATTTCATGCATTTCACAAAAAGCCCTAAATCTAAAAAATGGGCACAACATCAAGAACTGCGAAATCGAAGAACACCAAGAACGATGAGTTCAGGCTCATCAAGAATTTGGCATGTGAGGAACCAAACTACAAGATTCACCCTGAGGTTTCCTCACAACCCGATGATGCTGGAGCATTCTCGCGAATACTAGCTAGGTTTTTTCTCGAGGACGTTCAAGCATTTATACACTGCAAGATTGCAGAAATAGGTGATTCAGAGGTTGAACAAGCTTATAAGAAGCTATGAAACAAAGATGGAACATTAAAAGATGAGAATAAACATATAGAAGTAAAAGGGCTCACTAATGCCCTATTATCGAAGGTCTTCAAAACTAAGTGGATTCAGTTAGTACTGAGCCAAATGCACAATCATAAACTTTGGCTGGATGAACCAAAGATGATAACCTGAGATGTTATCCATGCGGTCACCGGTTACCCTGTAACTGAGAAGGTAAAAGCACTGAAGCATCCACCCAAGGCCGAGACTAAAAAGATCATAGAAGCCAAATGGGATGGTAGAGGATTGAAATTTTCCACCATAACCAATGATGAGATGAAATTTGGTGCATGCGTTCTAGGCTACAAATTCTTCCAAGCGAGTAGGATGAACAACATAGCATCCGGTGCAGTGGAAACAACTTACAAAATTGTGAAGAAAGGAACTCAGTTGGACTTATCCAAACTTCTACTGAACCAGTTAGAAGATAATTTGAAGACTATAAGGAATGCGAAGTCAAACACATGTAAGTTTGGCTCACTCATAATGTGCATTTTCTTCTACTTTCAAGAAACATTACCATTGGTAGGAGATGTGAAATGGGATAGCACGAAACCGGTCACCATGCAGATCAATGAACACATAGCCTCACTAGGAGATAATTTTGAAATAGTCATGGATGAATACGTTAATGTATTCAAAGACTAAATGAAAAAGAGGGTAAGGATCCCCGAACCACTCATTGAGAAGTATAAAGATGAATTATGTTTCATGGTTGATACAGATCATACTTATATCAAGCATGTTGTACCGAGGACAACATGGCTTCAACCATTAGAATATGAGATAAACATTGATCTTGCATCTAAAGCAATTGATGCCTTGTTAAATGAACTACTAGATAAGAAACAACCCAAATTTGGAACATATGAGGAGGCCAAAACAAGAATAAAATCTAGCCTAGTTGTTAAGAAATTTGTCAGGAAAAAGGACAAAATGGTAAAGAACCTTAAAAATATACTGTCGACAACAGAGGAAGAAACCGAGCAGGAGTAAGAAACTGAAAAGGAGGAAGAAACCTAAGGATAGCTACCTATCGGTGAAAATGAAGAAAAGAATGACTCCGAGGCCACAGAGTCATATTCACCACCTCCTCCACCAACTAAGAAGCCAAGGACCATAGTTGCTTCTAGAAAAAGAAGCCAAACATCTAAGGATTCAATTCCTTCACCTTTGAAGAAAGGAAAGGTCAGAACATACAAGAGGAAAGCGGCCACACCAAAGAGAGGGACAAACAAAAGAGTAAGAAAGCTCATCAGAACCCGAGAAGATATTGAAGACACCGAGTAAGATGAAGTTGTAGAGACAGAAAATGTCAAGGTTTAAGCTCCAGAAAGTATTGATGACATTTGTAAATCTATTGCAAATTCAGGATCTATTAAAGATTCTAATATTAGAAGATGGTTGAAACTAGATCCAGAAGATTAGAATAAAGTTGAAGACACCATCATAGAAAAAATGTACAAGTTCAAATATGTACCGATTCAATTTGAAAGCAATAATGTACCAAGGTAACTCTTAGATAGACTATACTCAAGATGGAAATTTTCTTTAAAGAGTGAGAAGGAAATAAGAGAAAGAGTACTTGTTACTCTCATGCCTTCTGAATCGAAGAAGGAAGAAATTTATGAAATGATGGAGAAACACAAAAAGGAGCTCTCATCGAAGTTGAGAGCTTACAAATTTCTAGAAGGGAAGCTTATAGAGATTGAAGAGGAAAGCCGTAAGAAATGGTGTAAAATTCTAAATAGACCTACTAAGGAAGAAAAACCCGAGAAAGACCTACAACAGAAATATGTCGATAAGGAAACTCAAGAACAGATCTTAATAAAAGATACAGAAGATGATACATCTGTTGGGTTAGACAAGGAAGAAGAAGATACAACCGGCAACAAAAATATAGAGTTGCAGATGAGTCATGGCCTGACACCACAAAGGACAACATTATGGATAAAACTATCATTGACATTACCGATGATCTAGCAGAGGAAGTAAATAAAGATGAAGATGTCAATATTACAAAGGACATAACCGATGAGTAGGACACAACAGTTGATACTACACATGTGAACATACCAGGCAACATGCCAATATTGATACAAGCTATCAATATTCTACAAGAATTAGACAAGTCACCTGAAAAAGACACTCCCGAGGATGTAGGGGAAGAGGAAAAGAAAGACAACACCAATGATCAGAAATACATCAGAGACACTCACACAATAATAGATACTGATAAAGTTACAGGAGGAGATTCAAAACAAGCAGATGCAGACACAACAGAGAAGGATGCAGAAACAAAAAATGATGAAGCAAAGGACACCAATGAAGGAGATAAACCTAAAGATGGAACTCCTAAGGAAACTAAAAAAGGTGCTACCGACAATGTGAAGGTTAATGTGGAAATTTCTATAGACACCTGACAAGCTGAAACCAATTCAAAGCAGCAAAAAGAAGCACAACAAGTAACTTCATCAAGCACAACTGACAAAGCTGAGAAATTGGCAATGGTTTTACATTCAAGTGCTACACAAAAGAAGAAGAATAAGTTGGAGGTCACATTGGATGAAACCATTGAGATACAAAAGTGTGACCCGACCACACTTGATTATGAAGCATTACAGGAATACGATGAAATATGCCAAAGGAAGGCATTACAGGAGAAGTTGAGGAAACAGCACCAAGACTCAATGGTACTAGAAACAACTAGGGACATCTTGCACCAGATTGTACCCGATGTTGATATTGATCATAACAAGCCAATTCTTGATCAATTAGCCACTCTCACCGAAACAATTACCACTCACAACATTGATGCAGAGAAAGCAATAGAAGAGAGAGAAGAGTAGAAGTACCAGCAGAAGCTAATTGAGAACATCAGCCAAGAAGTGGCAATCAACAAGGTAAAGCTTTTAGAATTCATTATTGAATTAGATCCAATTATAACTGAAGCTATTTCCTTGATTTAACAACTAGCACGTCGGAAAATTTCACTAAAGAGAATAGTGACAACATAGCAAAGTTAGATACAGATCTAGCTAACAGTGCTAATAGCTTAACCACCGATGGAGACAATGTAATTAAGTTCCATTATGAGAAGATCATTGAAATAAAGAGGTTAAGGTAGGAACTATGGAAAGCAGAGACACACGTCAGGGAAGAAGTCACCGAGCTCCAAGCTCAACTTCTACCGAATCTAACACTACTTCAATAGCACATCAGTTTAGCAAGGCAACTGATAGAAAATCCTGAGATGTCTGTAGCAAAAAACATCTATGATATGCACTCCAAGATCACACTCAAGCACATGGCTCTAGAGAACTTAAAGGAACAATGGGAGAAAATGATGGAAGACATGAAATCTTCACACTCCCACATTTTTTATAAGCTCTAAGGTATAGACCTTTGCCTTTAATATCAAAAAAGGAGGAAAATGATATGTATTCAGATGGGAAAATGATATGTATATGTATATTCATATGGGGAAAATGATATGAATAGATATACCAACATATACATAGGGGGGTCATTAAATGACTAAGGATTATATATGTTGTACATACTTAACATTTTTTTAGTATTTTGCGCATATCAATTTTTTATACTAATGTCAAAGGGGGAGATTGATGACATTAATTTGCCATTAGTATGAAAACAACACTTTTGGTAAGCATACACTGAAAGACAGGACAAGAGCAAACCAAAAACCAGATATAAAGAGATCGCCAAAAATGACTAAGTACAAAGAGAACCGACGACACAACTTTGTGTGTACACCGAAAATGAAAAGTCAGAAGGATAAAGAGGAACCCAACAGAGGAACCCGATGTCCAGGATACAGTACAAACTGAGAGATAGTTAAAGAGAAAACTGACAAAACAAAACCAAAAGACAGTCAACTAATTTTAGAAGCATAACAGACCATCAAAAACTGAGAGTCAATTGCAGCCCGTAAAAAGTGGATTTGACTTCCACGTCAGATAAAGCATTCTTATCCTATTTATAGAATCTTGATTTTTTTTTAAATCCATTTCTTTAGGGACAAGAAACATGAATGTAAGTGTTTTAATCAGTCTAACGGATTTAAAACACATAGACTAGGAGATCTAGATAAAGTTGTAAACCTGATCTTAGAGTTAACAATGTTTTTCGTGAAACTTGATGATGTCAATCCATCTTATAAATAGATGATGCAATCATTCATTATACAAGTATTTGAATCTGAAAGAGAGGATGAACTAATCCTACAAGCACATCTATGGATCAGATTGAAAGTTTCAAGAACCATAATAGAAAAAGGTGAATTTGGTTAGCAAGAACCAAGAACAGAGGCTACCGAGAATCAGAGGTATTACTCAATCACATTAGGTGATAATCTTATTCATGTAAAATTAAATGGATCTATATTATCAATAGGAGATTGCATTTACCAAGTCAAATTGTAATTTTCTATCATTCTAACAAGTGGAGCAAAGTGTAAAAATCCTTTCAAGGAAGGTGGATTTAACAGTCCAACTACAAATCTCTTAACCGAGTACACACTCAACAGTGTTGCTAAAGCTCTTGACCGAGTAGACTTTAACAGGTCTCCACAGATACTCTTAACCGGGTAGATCATCATAAGTGATCAAATTGTAAGCCTTAACCAGCCCCTTCCAATCTGTAGATAGTAAAGATTTTGTGGGTACCATCCCCACCGCAGTTTTTACTTCCTAACAAGAGTTTTCTACGATATCATATCTTGTGTTATGTGTCAACTACTTTCATGAATGTTTCTATGAATTTTCACATGTATGTTAATGTTATGAATTGATATAACTCACATCAAGATAGTATAGATCAGATGAATGCATATAAAATTGATTACAAAAGGTTAATTGATTAAAGGATACAAAAGTTTTAGAGGTACTGATTCACCCCTCCCCTCTCAGTACACAATTCCCATTAATTCCAATAGTTCTATCATCATAGATTTTTGTTCATGTTTCTCTCTCAGTTGATCAATAGTCAGAGGTCCAGTAGGTGCAACATATTCAGTATCCAAGTGTTGTGTGACATCATTTCCAATACCAGATAGATGAAGTCTTATCCTTCTTTGCCATGATGCAAAGTTGTCCTTGTTCAACTTAGGCACATCCCTTTTACTCATCTTGTGATCTTTAGCTTAATTCCCTTTAAACTTTTCTTTCAAGCACCAAAGATCTGATACCAATTATTAGAATAATTGAGAGGGGGGGTGAATCAGTGGCTTTAAAAAATAATTCCAAAAATATAACCAAAAACTTATCTCTTAAATATACTACCCTCTGGTTATTTTTCAGCCCATCAAGATGTATGCCATAAATAACTTTAACAATTATAACCTACTCGGTAGTATATATTATTTATCTTTTATAGACTTTACCGAATAGCAGTAAATAAACTTAGTGCTAACCAACCAATCCAGTTTCAGTAATGTGTAAAGCAAAATATCAATGCAATAAAACATATACACATTCGACACATATTTTTAATGTGAAAACCCAATATGGGAAAAACCACCTAGGACCGGTAACCCAAAATATTTTCACTCTTCTGAAGTGAGCTCGGTGAAGAGCCAACCCTATTGAAGGTTACAATACACATTGTTAAGTGCGACCTTGTTAGAGGATTTAAAACCAAGAGTTTGTCTTTTGGCCTAGCACTCACTATGCTTTCAACAAGAAAACCTTTCGATACTCTTGAGTATCTCAATACAATAAGGACTATTAAATCCCACTCAGTTAAGAGATTTTCTGAATCAATGGTTAAACTGATACAGAAAATGATCTATTCAAAATACAACTTTGATTTGCAAATATTCAGATCTATTGTTAGTCCAATAATACCTCTCTGATCAATGTACACTTCAGTTCCTTTGCTTTCCTTCTTTCTTCTGTTCTGTGAATGCTTTGTCCTATGTTGCTCGGTGTCTGTAGAATTCCAAGGCTCTATTCTTCAGTCTGTATGATTAGATTTGTATGAAGAATTCTATCTTCACCAGAATATATTCAGCATTCCTTATTTTCATAATGAATTCCTTGTCTCTTTATATAGACATGATTAGCTGCTCAATCTCCTTGTTTTTGTCGTAGATCACTTCTTGATCCGTAAAACTTGCCATGCTTTGCTTTATCCCGTAAAGCTCTACTTTAGTTTTATTCTGTGAATCTCTCTTTGATAACTGTGAATAAAACATGCTTTAATTCTCTTTCCTTTCTTTAGTTTAACTGATGATTGAAAATAAAGAAATCAATCAGTCAATCCCTTAATATAGCTCTGCCAGCTAAGTAGTTTGTCATTCTTTAACTTCAGTTCTGTTCGGTCATCATCTTCAATTGTGCTCGGTCATCAATTCTAGTTTACTGTGGTTCTTAGTATATACTTGCTCGGTATACACTTTCTTGGTAACACTTGATCGATAACAATTGCTCGGTAACACTTGCTCGGTATACACTGTGAACTGCTCGGGGTTCACTATTCGTCGGTGTTCACTGTCCCTCGGTGTATACAAAATTTTTATGTTTTACCGACCACATAAACTTGTCTCTTCAGATATTCAAGGTTATGACCAATATGTGTATGAACAATCAAACCATGTCAAGTTGACATCAATGAAAATATAATACATTAACTGATTTAATGTCGTGTATTCACTTTTGCATCTCGACGATCATCAACTTATCATCTTCAAACATTCAATCAATTATAGTTCATCATTCCCCTATAGGATGGTCGTGTTGCTATTTGTGAATGTTTTCCCATGCACTTGGTATGGATGAACTGTTGTATGTCAATATTAACCTGGCTTGAGGTGGATGTGGGTCTTTATATTTGGAAGACTTTCTTGATGCAAAACCTATTTCGGGGTGTCTGGTCTCTTTGTGTCCATGTGGGGGTTGAGTCCCTATTAGAAATTCCTAGCTCTGTCCTATTTGGGGGTCTTACTCTTTTACTGGGGGGCATGTGTGGATTGATGATGTGATTTGCAGGCTTAGTGTTGCGTTTGGAAGAAGGGGTATGGTCCCTATTATGGGATCTTACTTGGGAAGCCTTCTTGGTTTGGAGGTTTGTCTATGTGGCCTCCTTGGGTGGAGATGCTCTATGGGGCTACAACTTGCAAGGAATGTGATGGTTGTTGTCATGTTCGATATTTTTGGAGTTGTGAAGATGTTATGGAAGGGGAAAGATGGGGTCATTCTCACATTTATTGATAATGGTATTTTGAGATTTAACTCCTATGTTCATTCTGATAGCAGGGGTTGTTCTCTACTTTTGAAGTTGCTTTTTATTGGTGTCTCTCGTTGGGGGATTGGTTGGAGCCCTACACTGATTTTGGATTTTGTGTGTTTTTTTCTCATGGCTCTGTCCTTGTTGTGTGGATATGGTTTTCCCCCTTTCTGTAAGGTTGTTTTTTATGTGAACAAAGATGTAATGACTCTTCAGTCTTGTGGAGAGATGCTGAGGTTTCCAGTTTGGTGGGCCTTGTGGCTGGGGTTTTCCTTACCCCATTGATTATATATGGGGATGATGAGGTCCAGAGAAAGATTTTTATGTTGGATGGAAGGAGCCTTGGGTTTGGTGACCTTCCTTTTCTATGCTCGTGGTGGTTGGACCATCGTTCATGGAGGAGTTTCCTAGTCTTGGGATCCTAGTGCAATAGAGGTTTGCCTTTTCATGCCAAGTGCGGTTGGCTATGCCTTGGTTGTTGCATATGGCGAGGATACAGGTTGAGATTGTACCTGTTGAATTTGATTCCTATGAAGATGGTGTTAGAAGACTAACATTTCTATGGATGTCAGTATGGAGTTTGGTGGTCTTGGTTTGAACTGTGATGGAAGGTTATTCTTCTGTCTTCTTATTGGGACTGTCCATTTTAGTTGGTAAGGACAATGATCTCATTTTTCTTGTGGTTAGTCATTTGCTGAAAGTTCCAAGGGCTAGTACTGGTGTGTGGTTTTTGGTTAAATTTTACAGTTGGTTTTGGGGTTGTTCTATTGGCTATTATGGGGGTTTGACACATTATGTTTGCTTCTTGTTGAGATTGCTGAAACGCAATGCAACCAAGATCACCTGCATGCAAAGACTATTACACAGAATTAAACAGACGAAAGAGAGAAGGATCCGAAGCTATGGCGGCCGATAGGCCAGAGAATGAAAAACCATGTTGACAGAAATGATATTCTATATTCAACAATAAATGATTTACAAACTCCTTAAGAAATACAAAGATGACAA
>MU224350.1:1971755-1984505 GCA_018584345.1 Thuja plicata | reverse complement strand
AATCCTTATAAAGGATGTCGAAACCCTAAAAGGGCAACTGCTAGGAAATAGAAACTTTCCTAAAACTAAAGAACCTGCCTAAGTGAAACTTAAGCACTAAAGAGCAATTGCTAAATTACTCTAACACTTCTTCCCCTGTCACGGTTCTTGCGGAGGTGGAAGTATCTTATATAGAGGTGGATACATGCTTCGTAATTGAGGAGGCTCGTAATTTAATGTGGGCTTCACCTATCTATGGTTGTTTGGGTGTTGGAAGGAAGTGTGTCGTTCTCTCCTTCTAGCTGACCTCTTCCTTTCTTGCTACTATAGAGGTGGGCTCCTTTTATATTGAGGTGGAAAGGAGTTTTGTTGTGGGGAGGTGGTTCTTTAGTCGGGGAGATGATACCTTTTGTCACAAGATGATTTTGATACCACTTTTTTATCCTTTGTGCCCCACTTTGTGGGTTGTTGGTAGTGTGTTGTTAGTGGCTTCTTTTGGCACCTACACTGTAAGTGGTCAATTGTGGTTGGCCTATTGTTCTCCTTGTGACCTTCTTGTTACTTTGTTGATTTGTGCCTCCTGCGGCCCTGGTTTGTTACTTCCAACACCTTTGTTGATGTGTTATTATTTTCTTGACATTCTTTTGATTGTGTTATTGTAAGGGTTAGCCCCCTTGTTTGGATGCTTACTTAATCAAAAATAAATATCAAATCTGCCTAATACTTTAACCTACCTATAGGATGAATTAGCCAAGTATTTTCTTAAAAGAAAGAATTATCACACAATAACTTTGCAAGATTATACTTATATTAGAAACTTATGTATGACACAACTTTGCAAAATTATACTTATATTAGAGATTATCATAAGATATTAAAATAATTTAAGAACAAATTTTCTTTACTCAAACACCACAAAAAAAAACTAACAATATAATACTAAAAATTCAATTTAAAATAATTTTTTTTTATCAATGATCGATAGTAAACACTACAAAAGCATATCAATCAATCTGTATGGATCGCTTAGATAGATCAATTGAAGAATTTGAAGTTACTAAGCAAGATACAAATTGAGAATGAATTGAATAATGTTTTTCTTTTAAAAACATCAATCCATAATAATCTACTAATATACCTTCTTAATAAGCGAGTTTGGTGGAATGGACACTCCTCGGTCCTTGGCTCTTAGCCATAGAGGTTTCACTGTAGGTCGTGCTCTCATATCGGATAGCTAAAAAAGTCTTCGTGGTGGCCCTCGCTAGTTGGTTGCTCGCAGGCCTCATGCTCAAGGTCTAAAAAAAATACTAATATACTAAGTTATTTTTAAAAAAATTACTTAATATTCACTAATATAAAGAATTTGAAGTTACTAAGCAAGATACAAATTGAGAATGAATTGAATAATGTTTTTTTTTTTAAAACATCAATCCATAATAATCTACTAATATACCTTCTTAATAAGCGAGTTTGGTGGAATGGATACTCCTCAGTCCTTGGCTCTTAGCCATAGAGGTTTCACTGTAGGTCATGCTCTCATATCGGATAGCTAAAAAAGTCTTCGTGGTGGCCCTCGCTAGTTAGTTGCTCGGAGGCCTCGTGCCTCAAGGTCTAAAAAAATACTAATATACTAAATTATTTTTAAAAAAATTACTTAATATTCACTAATCTCACTAATGTCTAATTTGCCTAATAGTGTCGGTCAACCTATGGTAGGATGAATTCCCCCAAATTCCAATATTTCCTCAAAAGGTTGAAATTATCCCACAAAATAAAACACCATAAATCTGGGCTTGAAATTAATTCGGTAGTATTTTAAGTGGAGTGATGTGAATGTAGGAACAACAAAAAAGGAAGTATATGTCAGGGGCAAAGTAAAGAAGATGAAAAGTATCAATCCTGTCTTGCTAACCGCCGGCATAAAACAGAGTCCACCCTGGCACAACTGCTGTCAAAGAAAAAGAGGCAAAAAAAAATAACTGAAGGAAAAATATTATGTCAGGCCTCACGGCTGGCAAGCAGATAACATTATTACAGCTGGCACTCACATGCGCGCACGTACGAAGAATAGCAGGTCTGTACTTGTTGCTGACGTGGACAGAATTTCTTTATACTCCTCTCTGGGCCCACCGCCTACCTGGAAAAAGCTTTACACTTTGCCTTTTGAACTTTTTGACTTGCTTCTTTTTTAAAATCTGGGAAAGGAGCCGCAAATATTGGAGTTAGTGCTCCGCCGTCTCCGCCGCGGTTTGTGATTGGGGATGGTTGTTTGGTACAAAGCACGCACTTTGATTTTCCACTAATTACGTTATGTGTGGATGGATTTGAGATTTTTTAATTGGAGACAGCTTTATTGAGAATTATATATTGATTATAAGAAACTAAAATTATATGATAGGTGTTGTTTTTGTTTTCTTGAAATATGAGCCATTAAAATTTGTAAAACTGGGGCTATTGAATAAAATAATGTTGTCATAAAGTATAGGTTTTGTTCAAGAGTCTTGGTGTATTGAAGCAATCATTTAAATGGCGAAAGTTCAAATATTTTATTATATATATATATATATATATATATGAAGTATAAGTAGTTAATATTAGGAGGTGGATTATTCATATGATGTTTGTTTAAGAAGAATGATTATGACACCTTTCATTTAGGTGGGGAAATCATAACAATTGTTTTACACCATTCTACATCTTCTTAGATAGTTTTGTAGAGGTGGATATACTTTGTCTTTAAAGGGGTAGTAAAAAGCAACTCTAGTCATGTAAGTGACTTTCTTAGTAAAAAGCAACTCTAGTCATGTAAGTGACTTTCTTAGTAGAGAGCTATTGATAAACATTTTTTAAGTGTTGTCGTAGATAGAATTTTATTCGTAGTACACAACAAACTGCCTTAAAAATTAAGGAAGTTGTGCACATGTTAGAATTATATTTCAACCTTCTTTGTTTACACATGGATTTAAACATAAGAAGTTTCTCAATTATAATGAGGATGATGTAAATGGAACTAAACTTCACTCTCAACTAAGAGGTATTAAGAAGAGGAGGATACTATAGAATTATTCATAGGATGGTTTTTCAGAAGAGTGATTATGGAATTCTCTAGTATACTAAAAACCAAGATAAAAAGTGACATTAGCACCTTCCATTTAAGTGGGGGAATCATAGCAACTTTTGCAACATCTTAGAGGGGTTTTGCATTGAGTGGATAGAAGGTATCTACTTTAAAGGATGCAAAAAAACAACATTGAATAGTGAGTGACTTTGTTGATGGGGAGGTACTAATAAACATTCATTGACTATTTATATCAAGTAGAATTTTACACATAGTATACAACAAACTCCCTTAATAATTAATAAGATCATGCAGACATTAGAATTGTAATGCAACCTTCTTTGCTTACACATGGATCTAAAAATACAGTGTAAGTAAAAGAAGTTTCTCAATTATAGTGAGGGTGATGTAGATGGAGTCAGGCTTTGCTCTCATTTAAGGGATATTAAGAAGTCAATTGGGGTGAAGGAAATGGCTCTTCAACACATAAATCAAATGAGAGATTATTGATGTGACTTAATTGTTCAACTCTCTTGTTCTTTAAGATTATGGTTTTACATATAGCTTTTTTCAAAAAAATGAATTCAAAAGAATCATTTAGAGAAGATGACAACCTTCTAGGAGGATGATGATAATATAGAAAAGATAATCTCTAATTAAATTACATGAACTAATACTTGATCTATAAAGAAGCTTCAATCTTAGTCGTAAAGAGCAAATAGAGCTCAAAATATAACTTAAATGGCACAAAGATTATTGACAAACTCATTAAATATTACCTATCCACATTTCATATTTGTATTTGAAATTTAAAAAAAAAAAAAAAAAAAAGAGAAACAAGTGAAATGAGTTCTTCCTTGACTATTTTTTATGTCCTACATTTTAACAATATTTGCAAAGATTATCTATAATTTTATTTAAGCTTTAATCTATATTTATGATTGCGACCTCCATGTTTGAAACAAACCCCAAACTCTTAAGTGAAACCTTAACTCTGAGGAATATATGTAAAGAATTTTATGTATAACTTAAATTATATAGAAGAAATAACTCCCTACATGTATGAGACTATGTGTAATAGTACATAATCTTAGTGTATAATTAAATGATAGTATATATGTAACCTATAAGGTATGATTACAAAGGCATGCCAAGAAATATAGACTATCTTTTGTTGGCATTATGATGAAGATGCTTGATTCCTAGGAGCTTGCAATGATATTTGGTGTTGTCATTGCTCGCAACAAAGTGTACTGAGTAGGTCAAATCTGATATACCAGTGATGAAGGTGATCACACAAGGATTTTTCTAAGTATCCAGTGTATCGGTGATAATACAGTCAGTATTGGTAACAATATTGGTAAATTTGATGAGCGATGATAATATTACATGTTCAGGTGATGCGATTGGTCAGGCAGTATCTACAGAGTCATGTTTACCTATATCTATGATCGCTAAAGTAGATTCAACATGCATGCAAATATTTGAGGAAAACACCAGTGATATCGGCAAGAACAGAGAACAATCAACCAATCTAGTAAAATTGGTTAAATCGAGGTTGCGGTCAATTATTCTTCAATGTTCAATTTATTTTTGAATTCTATTGTTGAGGGCCGAAATTGAACATTACAATTTCTTATGTTGGCATGATCGCTTATGTAATTTGAATGGATTTTTGGAGCCAACTTGTAATACATGTTAGGGTTTGTGATAAACTTGAAAGAGTATATAAAATGGTGATAAATCGTTAATTTGGTGTGGCTAATTGGTAATGCGGTAATTGCGGTCATTGAAGGCGAAGTGTAGAAGTGTGTCATAAGTGTTAGAGTGATCAGAAAAACACAATGAGCAGTACATAAGTGAAACTGTCAGGCAAAAAGTGCCAACATCGGGTCTTTCTTTGAGTTTTCTACTCAAGGAAAGTTCTAATAGGCTTGCGATCAAAATCCTTTAAAAAGGTTACTCCTAATAGGGTAAGAAGGATCCTAACAGGTCTAAAGACTAAATCCTTTAACATGGTGACTCTTAGAAGGAGTTTTAAATCTCTTAACCGAGTAGTTCTTGAGTACAAGACTGTGGTAATAACCTCTAACCTCCTAACAAGGTAAGAAGGATCCTAATAGGTCTGAAGACTAAATCCTAAAACCTAAGATTGAGTTGCAAGGAGAGGTCTCTACATCTATGTATAACAAGATTGAAGCTAGGTGGCATGTTGCATTAAAGAAAGATAAAGAATTGACAGAATATGTTTTAGTCCAATTAAAACCAGAAATGTCAAAGGAAGAAATCAAAGAGACTCTTAAGAAAATTAGACGAGCATTCAAGACCATGAAAATGTTGACAAGGTTACTCAATGGTGAAACTCAACCAGTTCAGGATGAGAGTACAGAAAGCATTTTGAAGAAATTCTTGAGTCTTGTTGAAGAGGAGGACAATGAGCACAATGAAGAAGAGGAAAAGGAAAAAGATGACGATGAACCTTAGATTACACATACCAATGAGGGATTTATAGTTGAGGGTGTTGAAGTCACCATAGATGATATTCCCATCTTGGATGTTTCTGATGAGCCTAAGGATACAATAGATGAACAGGTGGATCCTCATGACATCGCAGAGATAGAGCAATAAACAAATCAAGTTATGACTAATGATACCTCGGTCAAAGTTCCTATTGGAGAGTAGCAACAAGTACCAGTAGTAGAGACAACCGGTGGAGATGAAGATAAGGAGAAGAAAGAGTGTGAACATACTAAAGATGTGGAAGTGGAAGGAGAGAAAGGAAAGAAAGAGCAGAAGGAAGGGAATACATATAAAGAGAAAGGACAAATAATATATTCATAGTCCATGACTACTATTAACCCAAGCTTGGATGAAGAAGATGAAGATGATATTCTAGCTATTCAAGGGCTAATAGACTTGTACAATGAGCCCTACTAAAATGATGAATGTTTCTATTTATATTAAGTCTAAGGCCAAAAGAGATCAAAACAAAAAGGAGGGACAAATAATACAGTTTGCAAGAGATATACTGTCAGACTTAGTGCCTAAGGTAACCTATGATGAAAATGATGCACCTATTGAACAATTGGGTCAATTAGTGACAGTTGCAGGTGATCAAATGCAAAGATTAGAAGATGCAGCAGAAATGAGAGAAGAAAAGGATTATGAGAAGAAGAAATCAGAAAAGTTATCCCAATGCATTGCACTTGATAGAGGTTCATTAGCAGTAGGTGTGAAATAGGTGAAGGAAGCATTGAAGGAGGTGGTAAGTTAATTGCCACAATTTGTGATTTTTCAAAGTTTATTCTAGATATTGAGTAGAAAAGAGTTGAAGCTCAACATGAGCTACATAAGTGAGTTGCCAATTTTGATCCAGTAAGCCATTTTGTAACAAGTTTTGGAGCTTTGGTAAGAAATTTTAATCACAAGCTCAAGACTTATAGCAACGAGCAGGAGAACAAGATAGGTACATTGTTGGAGCTGCAAAGTCTACTGATTCCCAAGTTGGAAACTTTGCAAAAGGGAGTTAAAGATGCAGAAGTTGTATTAGCCCTACCCAATATGAGCACAATGGATGCATTGGATGGGTTATTCTATCTAATTTGCGGTCAAATAGTGATCATTGAAAACCTTAAGAAGCTATGGGAGAATGTTGTACAGGTCTTAAAGACCAATTTTGGTGATGTATATATAGTAGATTGTAATAGGTATATGCTACTCTCTATCAATAAAATTTTGAATTTTGCATATCTATTGTAATACCTTTGTCATTATTGTCAAAGGGGGAGTAGTATAGAGTAAAAAATTAGCTAAGTAGTTTTAAGGAGGAGTAGTACAAATATAGCAGTACAATATGTTACATGGTATTGCATGATCTGTTTATAATTACCTTAGGGGGAGTAATCCTAAGAGGGGTTTATTTTTTCTTGAAGCTTTGTACTTGAAGTTAGACACTTAGCAATTTTTCCTAAGTGTTGCCATCAATGCCAAAGGGGGATTTTGTTGGCATTATGATGAAGATACTTGGATCCTAGGAGCTTGCAGTGAGTTTTGGTGTTGTCATTACTGGAAACAAAGTGTATTTAGCAAGCGAGATCTGATATACCAGTGATGAAGGTGATTGCACAAGGACTTTTCTAATTATCCAGCATATCGGTTATAATAGAGTCAATATTGGTAAATTCAATGAGCGATGATAATATATATTGCATGTTCAGGTGATGCGATCGGTCAGGTAGTATCTACAGAGTCATGGTCACCTATATATATGATCTCTTAAGCAGATTCAACGTACATATAGATATTTGAGGCAAACACCAATGATATCGGAAAGAACAAAGAATAATAAACCAGTCTAGTCAAATTCATTAAATCAAGGTTGCACTCAATTATTCATCAATGTTCAATTTATTTTTGAATTGTATTATTGAGGGCCGACATTGAACATTAAAATTTACTATGTTGGCATGATCGCTTATGTAATTTGAATGGATTTTTGGAGCTGACTTGTAATACTTTTTAGGGTTTTTGATAAACTTGAAAATGTATATAAAAGGATAATAAATCATTAAGTTGGTGTGGTTAATTGGTAATGCGGTGATTGTTATTGTTGAAGGTGAAGTGCCGAAGTGTGTCAGAAGCATTAGAGTGATCATAACAACACAGTGAGCAGTACAAAGTGGATCTACAGGAAAAAAGTGCGATCATTAGGTCTTTCTTTGAGTTTTCCACTCAAGGAAAGTTCTAATATGCTTGTTATCAAAATCCTTTAGCAAGGTTACTCCTAACAGGGTAAGCAAGATCCTAACAAGTCTAAAGATTAAATCCTTTAACATGGTGACTCTCAAAATTAGTTTTAAATCTCTTAATCGAGTAGTTCTTAGCAAGACTATTGTAATAACCTCCAACCAGGTTATAGATGTTAGGAATAGTCCCAAGAGATAACTGAGAGGGGGGGGGTGAATCAGTTATCTACTAGTTTTAATTCTTTTCTCCAACTAAGTACAAAATAATATTAAACATAAATACAACAAGATAAAACATAATAGAACACCACAATTTTGGTTACGAGGAAACCAAAATAGGTAAAAACCCTAGCGGGAATTAATACCCACAAAGAATTGCACTAGAGTATAATGATCCCTGTTAGAAGATCTTACAACCTTGTTAGGAGTTGAGCTTTACAATGCAATAAGTATAGTGACCTAGTTAAGGGTTAGACCCTGTTAGGAGTCTTTTAAAAATAACCCTGTTAGGGGTGAGGACACATTGCTCAAGAGCACACTGCTAAAATGATGAAGGTTGCAACCTTCTGTAAAACATATATACACTATATCTGATAATGCACTATTTGAGTAGACCTGTTGTCTTGATTAGTTCCAGTGAATTGTATGCACTCTCTGCTTCTTCACATAGATCTTCAACTGATGAATGATATAGCTTTACTGTCCCAAAACAACTAGCATCCTACTTTTTTCTTTTCTATTGTCTATGCCTTTTTCATTCACACTTGGTGATCACAAATGAGCTGCTATATGTATCTTCTTCAAAAGATATGATCACGTCAGCTATAGGAATCCCTTCAATACTTTTCTTGTCAGCTAAACTAAGCACGCAACATAATTAGAACCTCGTAACTCAAAATGAATAGACGCATCGCTTCACATAGTCAGATCCACCAAAATCACTCAAATGTCACACTTTAGATGAAACACGTTTAGTGCCTTTGGTTAAAAATCCTTGAATCATAACTAAACATGAATCTGAACACACATATCCCAAAGATAGGTGCAACTGAAGAATCAATAAAATTATTATCGGCTCTTAAAAACAATCCTCTGAAACTGTGGCAGGTAAAAAAATCAACATAACTCAACTTTAACTAAACTTCTAAATATGCCTGTATGAACATAGCATAATAAATATGTCTTCAACATATAAATAACCGCGCAAGGCTCCAACATATCCATACTGAAAAGTGAATACAGTATACTGTTGTATACTATATGTTGTCATCAATGACAAACATATAGTCAACTATTTGCACATGGAAAAATCTCCAACAATCTCCCCCTTTGACATTGATGGCAACATATGATATGAAAAACACCATCAATCCAAAATTGTCTTCTTTCTTTTTTCAATCTTCTCAATATCCTCATCAAAGGTTCCTCTTAACTGTTGCATCTTCTTTGACTGTGTTTTTATTTTCATTACTGTATACTCCCCCAGAGTATATGCTCCCCCTTACTATATACTCCTCCTTTGACATCAATCGCAAAGGATGCCAAATACAAATAAGCATAGGTACTACTCCAGAAGTAGAGTAGTCAACCACTCATCAGTCACCAAGGAATGATGCACTTGCTACAAATTCTAATCAGACTCATGAAAGGGAATTAATCCTAGCTTCTTTCTGAGATACTCAAACATATCTTTTGATAAAGGTTTCATAAATATGTATGCCAACTGATCTTTGGTGCTCACATAATCCAACTTCACTTCTCTCTCTGCAAATTTTTCTCTTAGAAAATAATATTTTATTTCTATGTGTTTTGTCTTTGCATGCATCACAAGGTTCTTTGACATATTAATAGTGCTAGTGTTGTCACAATGGATGACAATAGGATAATTAATCTGAATTTCAAAGTCTTTAATCATCTACTTGATCCAAACCATTGTTGAACAATTCAATGCTGCTTATACATACTCAACTTCTGCTGTTGACTGAGAAATATAGTTCTTCTTCTTGCTTGTCCAAGTAACCAACTTGTCTCCAAGAAATACTGCTCCCCCAAAGGTACTCTTTCTGTCATCAACACAACTTGCCCAATCTGCATCTGTGTACATATGAAAATCTACATTTTCTGAATTAGGATACCATAAGCCATAGTCTATAGTCCCTTTTAAATATCTGAATATTCTTTTTATTGCCATTAGGTGATTTTTTTTTGGTTCAGCTGCAAATCTCCCAACAATGCCAACTGCATTAGAAATATTTGGTCTAGATTGAGTGAGATATATGAGTTTTCCAATCATGGACTTGTATAGTGTTTTGTCAACTGTTGTGGAGTCATCATTTTTTGAAAGCTTGCTTCATGTTATCATAGGAGTGCTTACTGGATTCCAATATTCCATCTTGAATGTCTTTAATATCTCCTTCACATATTTAGACTAATTTATGAATATACCTCTGTCTGTCTGCTTTAAAATTTAATCCCAAAAAGTATTTTATAGGTCCAATCATGCTCATTTCAAATTCGCTCTGCATCTCTTTGGCAAATTCTTCCCTAAGCTTGTCATTACCTCCAAAAATAATGTCATCAAAAAAGATAGCAATAAGTAATAATCCTTCAGGTGTCTCTCTTATGACTAAGTTGCAATCTGCTACTCCCTTTTTGAATCCAATCTTTGTCAAGTAGCCATCAAGTCTCTCATACCATGCTCTTGGGGCTTGTTTAAGTCCATAGAGGGATTTCTTTAGTCTGCATACCATGTCTAGTTTGTCTGATAATTTAAATCCTTCAAGATTCTCTATGTAGACTTCTTCCTTCAAGTCACTATTCAGAAATGTTGACTTGACATCCATCTGATATACTTTAAAGTTCTTGAATGTTGCATAAGCTAAAAACAATTTAATAGCTTCCAGTCTACTCACAGGGGCAAATGTATCAGAGTAGTCAATTCCTTCTCTTTGTGCATATCCTTTACATACCAGTCTTGCTTTGTTTCTTATCACTGTACCATCTTCATTCATTTTGTTTCTAAATATCCACTTAGTTCCAATCACGTTTTTGTCACAAGGTCTAGGGACCAATTCCCATGTGTCATTCTTAATTATCTGATCTAATTCTTCTTGCATTGCATTTTTACAATATGAATCATTATACACATCTTCAACACTTAAGGGTTCATTTTGTGAAAGTAAACATACCTCTTCATCAACGGTTGAACCTTTTTCTCTAGTTCTTGTCAAAACTTTACTGCTCTGATCTCCAATGATATCTAGATGTGTATTTTGAAATTTTAGGTGTGACACTCTCATCTGTAATCTGTGATTCCTCTTCACTTGGTTCAGGGTTATTACATGATACATCAATACAATCAAATATTTCTTCAATTACTGTTTCGTTATTGATAGGTCTAGGTTCATCTTTAATCATAGGTGCATATTCATAATATCTCTCTTGAATCATGAACTTCTCATCAATCTTCACATGTGCACTTTGGATTCTTCAACCTTAAATTAAAACATCTGTAAGCTTTGCTCTTAGTAGAGTAACCAAGAAAGATACCTTCATCTCTTCTAGCATCAAACTTACCAACACCATCATCTCTCTTGATGTAGCACTTGCTTCCAAAGATTTTGAAGTATTTTACTATAGGCACATTACTAAATCAAATTTCATAAGGTGTTTTGTCTGCACCTGGTCTTAGTTGAATTATGTTGATAGTATAGACTGTTGTATTGATTTCTTCTCTCTAATAGGTGTGCGCAACTTTTCCTTCAATCATGATAGTGCACGTTGTGTCAAGTATGATCCGGTTTCTTCTTTCTGCAATTCCATTTTGTTGAGGGGTTCTAGGTGCACTTAGTTGTCTTTTGTTCCCATGTTCTTCTTAGTACTCAAGAAACTTGTTAGAGGTGAATTATCCTCCTCTATCAGATCTCAGACATTTTATCTTTAATCCGGACTCATTTTCAACTTTAGCTTTGAATATTTTGAACTTCTCAAAAGCTTCAAATTTATCTTTTAAGAATGCAACACACATAATTCTGGAGAAATCATCAACAAACAAAATGAAATACCTTTCACCATAGTATGATCTTGTTTGAGTAGGTCCACATAAGTCAGTATGTACTAGATCTATTTTGTTCTCTACAGAGTTCTGTTTGCTTTTGAATGAGTTCCTCACATGCTTTCCCATCACACATTCCCTGCACATAGTATCAACTGGTCTTGCAATACTAGGAAGATATCTTACTGCCTTTACATTGCTTATCTTTACTATGTTGTCAAAATTGATATGAAAAAGTCTTTTGTGCCATAACCAACTGTTATCCACTTTTGCAACAAAACAACTTACTTCAGAGTTGAGCTTAAAAACATTACCTTTGGTCTTTGAACCTGATGCTATCATGTTTCCTTGTTTTTTATTAATGATGCACCTGTTGTTTTTGAATTATAACTGATATCCTTTATCAAGCAACTGTCCAACACTTAGTAGGTTATAATGTAAACCATCAACATAAAGAACATCATTTGTCTTGTTCTTTCCATCTAAAGTGATAAATCCTATGCCTATTATAGGTTTAGGAGTGTTATCTCCAAATCTAACCATGCCACCTTTGTACTTATCTAGATGTACAAATCTATCTTTGTCTCCTGTCATGTGATGTGAACACCTGTTGTCAATGATCCGGTCTGTTCTGATTTCTTCTTGTGAAACTAAAGTCAATTCTTGTGCTTTGTTTTCATCTTCAATTTCCATTTCATCAAACATTTTTTCAATATCTTTAATTGAAATGAATCCAATTTCATCCTCTCCTGAATCATCATCAGTCACACTATCTTCAGCATAATAACATTCCTTAGTATATTTGGGCTTGTAATCTGATCTGAACTTCTTGACTCTTGTAGGACACTTGGATGCAAAATGGCCAACTTTGTTGCATGAAAAACATTTGAATGGTAGTTTTCCTTCATATTTTC
>MU224350.1:1957230-1971680 GCA_018584345.1 Thuja plicata | reverse complement strand
TATTACTAGAGATGCTCAAGGATTTCTTACCATGGACTGAGGCTTTGAAAGTTGTTTCAATTTTAGGTTATGTCTTCAATCTTGATATCTCAAATGCTGAAATTTTGTTGATCAAGGTTTCTCTTTTGAAGTCTTTTGAAAATTGCATGGTTTCATCCAAGATGTTTATCTTGCTCTCATAATCTACTGTCAATGTAGTCATCTGTTTGTCCATTATGTCTTCCTCTGAAATTTCTCCACCATTTTTTCTGATTCCTGAAACTGCTTCATTAATCCTCTGATTGTAAGCTCTGATGTTTTCTTCAGGTAGCAGCTCTAAATTGTTGTATCTTTTCTTCCATGTCTTTCTACGCGCATTCTTGGCTTGGATATCTCCTTCAAACATGTCTTCTAGGTATTTCCATATTGAATAGGCTTTATCTTCCTTCTTAATCTCAGAAAATTCACTATCAGATAATGCACTAATTAGGGCTTCTTTGGCAATTGCATTTTGGGTGAATACTTCCTTTTGTTTAATAGTAGAATCTTCTTCTAAAAGATCTTTCAAAGTAGGAACATCAATTGCATGAGTAGAAACCTCATAGATCTCAAAACCAACACACTGTAAATGTGTTATCATTTTGTTTTTCCAGTCAAGATAATTTTCTCCATCAAACTTAGGACTCTCTTTTCTGAAGTACACCATATGATCTACCTTAAGCTATTAGGCATTCTCTCCAAGGCACTTGGCTCTGATACCAATTGTTAGGAATAATCCCAAGAGATAAATGAGAGGGGGGGTGAATCAGTTATCTACTAGTTTTAATTATTTTCTCCAATTAAGTAAAGAATAATATTAAACATAAATACAACAAGATAGCACAAAATAGAACACCACAATTTTGGTTACGGGGAAACCAAAATAGGTAAAAATCCCAATGGGAATTAGCACCCACAAAGAACTACACTAGAGTATAATGATCCCTGTTAAAAGATCTTACAACCCTATTAGGAGTTTATCATTACAATGCACTAAGTACAGTGACCTGGTGAAGGGTCGGAACCTATTAGGAGTCTTTTACAAATAACCCTGTTAGGGGTGAGGACACACTATCCAAGAGCACACTGCTAAAATGATGAAGGCTAAAACCTTCTGTAAAACAAATATACACTATATATGATAATGAACTATTTGAGTAGACCTGCTATCTTGATCAAAAAACAACTAGCATCCTTCTATGTTATTTTCTACTGTCTCTTCCTTTTTCATTCACACTTGGTGATCACAAATGAACTGATATATGTATCTTCTTCAAAAGATATGATCAAGTCGGCTGTAGGAATCTCTTCAATAATTTTCTTGTCAGATAAACTAAGCACGCAACATAATTAGAACCGAGCAACTCAAAATGAATAGACACATTGCTTCACATAGTCAGCTCCACTAAAATCACTCAAACGTCACACTTTAGATGAAACACATTTAGCACCTTTGGTTAAATATCCTTGAATCATAACTAAACATGAATCCGAACACGCATATCCTAAAGATAGGCTCAACTAAAGAATCAATAAAATTACTGTCGGCTCTTAAAAACAACCCTCTGAAACTATGGTAGGTAAATAGATCAACATAACTCAACTTTAATTGAACTTCTAAATTTGCATGTACGAACATAGCATAATAAATATTTATTCAACATATAAACAACTGTGCAAGGCTCCAACATATCCATACTGAAAAGTGAATACAGTACACTAATGTATACTATATGTTGTCATCAATGAGAAACATACAGTCAACTATTTGCACACAGGCAAATCTCCAACAATAGATACTCTTAACTGGGCATACCATTAATAGGGTGATGTAATGCTCCTAACAAAGAAGATCTTATTTCTACAATAGTGAGATTTATGGGTAATAATTCCCATCGTGGTTTTTCACTATAACAAGGGTTTCCATAGAAAAATATTGGTGTCATTGTGTTACATTTGTGGATGCATGTTTTACTTTTCCGAGCTATATTACATTTACCTTTGCATGTTGGTCTATTTGGAAGTTTATGGAAAGATTTTGTAGATCCATGGTTTCACTGATTCACCCCCTCCTCTCGGTGCCTTATAAGAATAACATCTTTTATTAGGAAGTCCAATCACTTCTTTTAGGTTTTGATATAGTTTTTATCTTTTCTTAATTGTAGAAACTTCAGTGTCAATAGATTTCCAGAATCCATCAAATTTAATTGCTAACGTGTCTGGATTTGATTGTGTATAATTTTTGCATCAATGTTTTGAATCACACTCTGTGATCCATCATCAAGATGAAAGAGAGCACTAGGAGAAGAAAGATGACCTCCACAATTAGGAGAGAATAAAAATCATTATTATAATATTCTTAAGGTTATACTAGCCAAATTATTCTTTTAGTAGATTTGTATTTAAATATGATGACAAGGATAATGATGAAGTCATGATTCTTATTATTTTGTCTAATAATATGATTACAAGTCTCATTTTTCTCATACTTGTTTAGTTTCATTGTGTTTAATAGTCATAGAAAGATAATAGGTGATATTATTGTACAAAATGATAAAAAATAATTTTAAAACTTCCCTTGTGTCTAATAATCATAACTATTTTCTTAGTTGTTACCTAATTACACATATTCATTATCCAATTATTCTTAGTTGTATTACAACTACTCATAGTTGCTCTTGGTTACATTTATTCAATTATTTTTCACAAACACTTGTGTTTCAAGACATTAATTCATTTCAGATAGAATGAAGTAGATTTAGTTTAAGGGTTCTATGTGAGATGGTGTGGTAGGATTTATCTAGAACCAAATAGTATTTTCAATCTCATGTGATCTTATTTAAAAATGATCTCAACAATAAGATAAATTTTCCAAGAAGATAAAATATTAGTGTTTAATGATTAGGGATCATTATCCAATAATTCATCATGGTGTTAGGGCCAAGAAAATAAAAGAAAATCCTTCAAAGAATCAACAAGGAAGCTATAGATGTGAGATAATTGTGGGCCAAAATACACCCTAAAAAGTGATAGATATGTAGGTTCAATCAAGAAAATAAATAAATAATAGGGGATTATATATCTAGAAAAATTATAGTATATTTTTGGATAAAGATCTTAACCAAGCTTATGGGGGTAAAATGTTCCATAAAAAATGAGTAAATAAATGAATGACTTTGGCTTTGGTATTTCAAAAAATAAAATCATCGAGTTTCCTAGAGAAGACATTCAAAACTTTGATGAGATATTTCCATTGAGGTGCCTATAAGTAGATGTCTATTTTCATATATATGGAAGGGACTCAAGAAGGTTGAATCATGTTCATGTGTGGGACTTGGGGATATATTATGGTGTTAAAGAAATTTTATAATCTATAGTCAACAAAGCACAAAGGGGTTGAGTTGTAATGAATTATAAACCTATTGTAGTCTGTTTTCAAACATATTTTATTTAAATTACTAAAACATGTGTATTATTAATCTTCAACTTAGAATTTAATGTTATGGGTGGTTCTATAGGCTTATATATTTAGTTATCCTTTCATTAGGCGTTATCTAGACTACATAAGTGGTATCAAAACAAGTCTTTCCTTATAAAGTGACATCTCAAGGGGTTCTAGTATATATGTTGTCGATATGAACAAGTATTGACATTTCAAAGTGAAATGGGAGTACATAGTATTAGAGATGACATGTCTCATAAGAGTGTTTGTTTGAATGTCTTCCAAAAAAAAAAGAGTTTTTTTGGCTCAAGGAATAAGAATATCCTCCCATTGAGTGGATAACATGGGTAGGGGGCATTTTGAGGTTTTAAATATTTTATTAATTATATTAGGTATAGGACACACATAATTTATTTGAGAGGAAACCTCTAGTTGTGGGTTGATGTGAAAATGTCCTTGTATCAAAGTGTATGAGTATTTGGGATCACTCTTGTATGAGAATAGATGTGAGAATTGTTGGCAAGTTGACACTCAGGGTGTATATGACTTATTTTGTGTTGTCATTATGGAAACAAAGTCATTTGAAGTTTTGGCACTAAAATTTGAAGAGCAAAATTGACTAATTACAAAAAGCAGAACAGTACAGTGTTATTCAGTTGATCAGAGCACCAGCGCACGTGCGTATGATCAAGTCAGACTATGCGCGTTCATACCTAAGCTCTATGATATGTTTTTGTATTTATCCTATACACGCATGGTACAAAATAACAGTACGAAGAAGTTACAGGAAGATTAAGTGCCACTAACAGTTCATAAAACAGAGTATGGAGCCGACCTTAGATTTTGGATTAGCGTATAATATTTTGTTTTGTAAAGGCTATGCACCTATTGTAATAAGTTTGTAATTATATCTTGAACACTCATGTAAACACGCTTAAACCAATTTGTTTGGAAGCATTGTGTATGTTGTTTTTGGGTTGACTAAGGTCTTGTATTTAGTCACATATATTTAGGCATGTATATATACTAGACATGCACTTTTGTATTAATTGTGTCGATGAAAAAGAAGTAGAGAAGATATTTAGAAGAATAATTTAAGGAAATCAGTATGAAGTAGAAGTCTTAAATAGATCCAAGCATCTGCGCATAAACAAAACTGATTAGACAATAGTGTCATTACAACAGTTCATCTTTTGATATAGTATATATCTATTACCTGAAGGTTGCAGCCTTCATCTTATTGAGCAGTGAGCTTTGGCAGTGAGCCAACCACCTTTAACAGGGTTTTGTAAAGACTCCTAACAAGGTCATTGTACTTGCATTGTAAAGACTACTCCTAATAGGGCAAAGGAACTCTAACAGGTTCATTAAAATAGTACAATCATTTGTTGGTACTAATTCCCACTAGGGTTTTCCTCTTATCAAGGTTTCCCCGTAATCATATCCTGTGTTATGAGTTATTATGTTATGCTTCAATTGTTATTTATTTGAGTTAAGTTTCAAATTGCTGAAATAAAGATAAAGTAACAAACATTGATTCACCCCCCCCTCTCAGTGTTTCTAACAATTGGTATCAGAGCTCTGGTCCTCTGAAAGAAATTTTAACCACTTGAGGAGATCATGGATTCAACAACAGAGAAACATCTAAAAAATAATCTTGAAGCAACCCTTGATGATCTTGACAGATCTGAAAAAGAAAATGAAGAACTTAAACTAAAAGTTGATGGATCCCAAATGCTTATCAAAAAATTAAGGAAAGATCTGAAAGATTTCTCTACAAATGATTTGGGAAAAATGGTCAAAAAGATGAATGAAGAGAACATGTCGTTGAAAGATAAGATTGAAGATCTGAATGAACAACTTACATATAGCATAATAGCTATTGAAGAAAAGACCAAAGAAAGAAAACAATTAGATGATGAACTTATGCAAGCAAATATGAAGATCTTAGAGTTGGAAAACATCAAGAAAAAGATTGAATCTTAATTAACAGAAGCAAAAGAGAAAATTGAGAAATTACACACAAGTTTTGATCTAATTCAATCACAACTTTGTGCACAGAAGCTAAGAGGTGATACTACTGGTGTTGGATATAGTTTAGTTCAAATTGAAATCAATGAAATGAAATAAAGAAAGAAAGCACAAGAAGAATCCATAGAAGTAAAGAAAAGTAAGAATCTTGCAGAGGGTAATACCGAACCTCCTAAAAATGAACACAAGCTAGTTAATCAAACTTGTTGTGCTTGTAACAAGCATGGACACTTGGAAAGATATTGTAAAGATGTAAGACCTTTCAATGGCTATTGTTACTCCTATAATAAATTTGGTCACAGGGCTATACATTGCAAAACAAGTCAAAGAAATCAGTCACAGTAGAATCAAAGAAATATGACTCAATACAATCAGAGAAATCAACCTCAGAGAAACTATCAAAACATTACATGTCAGATATGTAATTATAATGGACACACAACCAAGTACTGCAACATGATAAACAATATCAATAAACATCCAATCATTTGTCACTCATGTAACAAAGCAAGACATATCTCAAGGTTTTGCAGGTCAAGAACTCAGAAACATGAAAATCCTAAAGAATCATTATTTGAAGAATCTGGTGAAGTCAAGTTTGTAAAAGCTACAGAAGATTCAGGTAAAATATGGATTGAAGTAAAGAAAGATAATGATGAGAACAAGGTAGTAGATGCATCCATAGTGGATGCACCTTCTACTTTTGGTTAGATGACAGTCATGGTCTTAGGGGGAGCTATTCTAGCTCTGAACCCCTGCATGGTTGGTATACTCACCTCTGAGTATGAGCCTATGGATTCATGTATTTGGTGATGAATTGAGGAAGTATGCATGGACGCATAGCTTGAACTTAGACAGAAGCAAAGATTGAAATTCTCAATGTAAACCGCGTTACGATAACAAGCATTAAATGCAGTAACTTTTATATAAGTTATTAAAGAGATCTCCCATCTTCACTTTTGCATTTAGAGAGCACATGAGATTTTAGCATCAAAGCATCAACAGATAACCGTTGGTTGGTTAGCAAGGCAAATCCAAGTTTAAATAGAACCCTAGTGGACACGTCATTTCAAAATCTTTGGAAACCCTACTTAAGCAAGTATCAAGTAAGTAATGGCTATCCTACAGTGTTTGACATCTCTGAGAAGAAGAGATATGTGTTTAAGAAGAATCCATTTAAGTTTGTACTAGATGATGTAGAAGGGGCATTCTCCAAGACTCTGCTAGGAGTCGTACATGTAGAAGACATTTGCGCATACATCTATTGTAAGAAGGAAACTGTTGGGGATAATAGCATAGCAACTCTTATGGCATCAATGATGAAACCAGATTATTCATTCAAGGATGAATACGCGCATCTCACTGATAACCCTATCTTTGAGTATTTAAACGCACATGAATTCTATGAACCAGAATGGGTTAAAATCCTACTTAGTAGGATACATGATGATCTATATTGGATTGGTGAAGTTCCTATCTGCATCACTGCTAATCTTATTCATGAGATGACCGGACTCCCTAAGGTTGGACCAGTTCTTCCTACTGGTAAAGATGTAAAGAAACAGTTTGAACAAGCATGCTTATCCAGAAGTGATAGGCGCGGGATGACTATTGATCCCATTGTGGAAGAAGACATAAAACTCCTCACCATGATACTTGGTTACAAGTTTCAGCACACAAGCAGACTGAATAGTGTGTCTGCAGCTACTGTTCTAGTAGTAATAAGGATGGAAAAAGATAACACTCGGTATAATATCTGTGAGATATTGCGCACACAACTGATTGAGAACATTAGAGATATCAAGTATGACAAGAGAAAAATATTCAGATTTGGCTCTTTGATTATCTATCTATACTTTCACATTGTTGGTAAAGTTTCTAATCTTTACCTAGATAGGAGTAAACCTACTATGTCCCAAATTTCACTAAAGGCTACATCAGAAAGAAGTGTAAAGGATTCTATGGACATGGAGATCAAAAAATTTAGGATCAAGATGAAGAAGAGGTTCAAAATATCAGAAAAGATAGTTGAGAAATACAAGCACACCATATGCCTCATGGTGGAAACTGACTGTACTTGCATGGAAGTAGTTGAGCCAAGAACCAAATGGATTCATCCACTTGGTTATGAAGTTGAAGAACATGTATTGGAAGGATATGCACAAGTTCTTTTGTTTATGCCAAAAGATCGAAATGAGCCAAGATGGGGCACATACAAAGAGAAGACAAATCAAGTCGATTCTATCTTATACAGTGCAGATAAAAAAAGGAAGACATCAAGGATTACATCCAATATCCTAAAAGTTCATGGGGTCACACAAGAAGACCTAGACAAAGCTAGGGAAGCTAAAATTGTAAGAGAACTTAAGAAAACTCCTGCAGAAGTGAAAATAGAAAAATATGATGATATCCCCAAGAAGAAAAGGAAGAAGTCTGATGAAGGTACATCTGTGCCATCTACCACCATTGATCTGGAATCCTCTCCACCATCAGTACCAAGCAAGTTGACCTGAAGAAGGAATCAAGTTCCCACAGGTCACCCATCATCAAGGAAAACAAGGAGCAAAGTAAAGAACACTCAAGCCCCTCCTGAGGTAGGATTCAGACCTAGTCTGATAGTCTTAAGGAACAGAATTGTTAATGAAGGAAGAATAGACTCTATTAAAAATATTTATGACAAGTACCAAGAGATAGATAAATCAAAAATTCATTCTATGATTATCTCTCATATGATCAAGTTTAAAAGGTCAGTATTGGAACTCAAGACAGTCATACCAGAAAAATTATGGAACATACTAGACCTAGTAAAAAGACAAGAAATAGAGGAAGATATGGGGATTAGAGAAGAAAAATTAGATAGTCTTCTCCCTATTTTATCACATGATGAGAAAATAATACTGTTAGATTTGGTAAAACCTCATCTCAGAGCCAAAAAAAGAAATCTTCATATTATGAACAAAGAGTATGAAATGGTTGGTGAAGAGACTCAAAAAGAATTTGAGAAAGTATTTTTGGATAGACACATGTATCCATCAATGGTTCCTACAACTAAAGTGACTCCAGTCCCTCTCAAATAGGATAAAGAACCAGTGATTCCAAATGCACATATGACAGGTCCATAGGATTCAGCACCCATAGTTTCATCACCTTCTGATAAAACCAAAGATTTAGATGAAACCATTGTGATCAATGATGTTAAGATATCCATGAAAACTTCAGATAATGACATGAACAAATTTGAAAAAGCATTTTTCAACACTGAAGAGACAAGGAAGGTATGCACTGATAATACTTCCTTACAGCAAGATAAAGCTCCTCCTAAAGATTCAACAAATTTGAATAATGAGGAAGACAATCAATCTAATGAACCACCTATTATGGAGATCCTAGTGAAAATTGAATGTATGGATACTAGTCAAAATGTTATATTCACTCCATCTATTCAACCATCAACATCATTGTTGTCAAGTTTAATCCCTGACTCAGCAAGCCTAGATGCATGGGGAGAAGAAGATTTGATCAAGATCAATGTATTAGCCATGGAGAAAGCCAAAGAGAAACAAGTTATGAGAAACCCTCTCTTTCTAGACTCAGTGAAAATTTTGAATGACTTAGTGCTAGCAGATAAGAAAGTAGCTAAAATTTAGTCAGTTGATGATGTCGATAGCATCTTAACGAGCTTCAAATCACACTTCACAAGTTTAGTAGACTCAACTACTAGAACTGCAGAGGAAAAGTATAAAAAGAAAAGATTGGATGAATTGGTAAAGAACTTCTCTTTAGACCTCAATTCATTAAAGATTGGTCAGACAATTCTGAAAGAGTTAGCATCAAAAGGCAGGAAAGTAATAGAAAATTGCATGGACAGAGGCAAACTCACTTCTGAGCACATCGAGAAGATTGAGGAGGCATATATCTTGGTTGATAACATAAGGAAATCAGTTGAACCATCATCCCAAGACATCAATATCTACAACAATATCTATCAAGGATAGATAGATAAGATTGAAAAATCTAAGATGGAGATCAACAAGATAAGGATCAGGCAGACCCCACTGAGAAATGCACTTGCATCCTCCTTAGCTGTTTTGAATGAGAACATCAAACAAATAGATGCAACCATTTCCACATATGATCAAGGACCCTGGATGGATGTGACAAAGATGGAGAAGCTTACATATGCACTTTGCGCCCATCTTCAGACTATTGATGCGTTGAAGGCATTCTGGCAGCAAGAGATCAAGAATATTTAGATTGCTTATCCAGATGTGTACTTGGAGTAAGTACCTAGAGACTTACAAATTTTGACACCTTTTTCATTAATGTCAAAGGGGGAGTAGTGTATGTATATAACAAGTATATAGCCAAAGTTATGATATAAAGTTTTTTGTTGTTAAGTCAAAGTTTAAGCAACCTGGCCACATTCCTTTGTTTCCATTAAATGACAAAGGGGGAGATTGTTGGCAAGTTGACACTTAGGGTGTATATGACTTGTTTTGTATTGTCATTATGGAAACAAAGTCATGTGAAGTTTTGACAATAAACTTTGAAGAGAAAAATTGACTAAGTACATAAAATAGAACAGTATAGAGTTATTTAGTTGATCAGAGCACCAACGCATGTGCGTATGATCAAGTCAGACTATGCGCGTTCATATCTAAGCTCTATGATATGTTTTGTTGTTTACCCTATACATGCATGGTATGAAATGATAGTATAGTGAAGTTACAGGAAGATTAAGTTTCACTAACAATTCAAAAAATAGAGTATGGAGCCAACCTCCGATTTTGGATTAGTGTATAATGATTTGTTTTGTAAAGGCTATGCACCTATTGTAATAAGTTTGTAATTATTGTTAGTAATAACGGAGGGGGGGGTGAATCAGTGGCCTCAAAAACTTATCCTTAATCTAACCACCAATCAAATAAACCTCAGCTTATTATGTCCCTACAAGATGCATGCCATGAGATACTTATAATGATTAACTATCTGTTGGTTTACCTTGTCTATCCTTATTCTCCTTGATTACCGATAACCAGTATAACTATTTACTAAAATACGGTAAATATGCAGAGTATACTGATAAATCCAGTGTTAACTATTTCAGATACAAAACAATAAAGAAATGAATCATACACACATAACACATGAATTTTTAACATAGAAACCTTGTTAAGGGAAAAATCACTGGGACTGGTACCCCAAATTTTCACTCTTCTGAAGTGAGACCTGTTAAAAGCCAACCTTGTTAAAGGTTACAAACACACTATTAGGTGTGACCTTCTTAGAGGATTTTACACATATAGGTTGTCACTTAGTATCGGGCATCTTATGCTACCATCCTTGAATCAACCTCTCTCTTAGACTGTCAATAGGCATCGGGCATATCAAATGTTACTTTCATGAATCAACCTTTTTGGCACTCCTTGGGATGTACCTCAATATATAGAAGACTATTAAGTCATGTTCTATTAAGAGACTTGATGCTTCAATGGTTAATCTGAAACAAAATGACCTGTTTCTAATGCAACTTGAATTGCAAATTTTCAGATCTATTTAAGTACATTACCTCTATGATCAATGTATCAATTTAATTCTTTTGTGCTCCATAATTTCTTCTCTATGATGCTGTGTTCACTGTTCATCGATGTCTATAGAATTCCTTAGCTCTACTTCAGCTTGATTGATCAGTACTGCATGAAGTTGTTCTTCATCAGTTTCTTTTTATCATCCTCTTTCTATTCACTCCCCTTAATCCCTTTTCATGTGATACAAAAATGAATTAAGCTTGTCACTTATATAGACATGATATTCACTATTTCTTGATTCTTGATTCTTGGCGTGAAAAAAATCTAGCCAATTTGATTTAAAGCATAACTCCTGATTTGTCTCGTAGTTATCTTCATGCCAACTGTATAAATCAGCTTTAAATCAATTACTTAACTCTAGTTGATTAAAACAAAGAAAACAACTAGTTAAGTCTATCTTTAGCTCTTTCCAGCTAGATATTTTGTCATTTTCTAAACTGTCTATTTTGTCGGTCAACTCTTCAGTTAGTCGTCAGTTACAACTGTCAGTTTCGTCGGTGTGACTCCAGTTAGCTTTGGGATCTCCATCCGTCAGGCATCATTGGATTTTTACTCATCAGGCAACTCTATTTTCAGCTCGTCAGGCATCCTATGGTTTGCTTCATCAGGCGACATTGTCTTCTGCTCATCGGTTATCATTGTGAATTTTCTTCTTTGCCTTTACCAATGGTGTGCACTCCGTTGGTGTTGTCTATCACTTAGTGAATACTTGACTTTTATGCATTGCTGAAAGCATAACCTTTATTCCATTGATTATCTAAAGTCTTTGGCATTATATACATGACCGTACAGATGATATCAAGTTGACATCAATGACAATAAAAATCATTAACTGTTTAATTCCTTGCATTATCTTGAACTTAACATTATCTTCAACTTGCATTATCTTCAACTTAACATTATATGGTCTTTAGATGCTGGAAGACCAGATGGAAAATGTTTAGTTGCTTGGCTGGAGGTTGTTGGGTGCTGGAAGTTTTTTGTTCTTCGACTCCTGGGAGTTTTTGCTACTTGTAGTTTGCTATTTTGCTTTGTTCTAAAATCTAAAGCTCTATCTGGGTTTTATCCCTTTCTCGGTGTGCTGTCATGCTTGACAGCTCATTTTTTTTCTTGTTGTTTCCTATTTATCTTTCTGTTATTATATAAAGGGTTTTGGGGTCCCTTCAAAACCTATTGTTACCTTAATCAAAAACATTATCAAACATTTAATCAGTTACATGTCATCAATCTCTCCCTTTGGCATTGATGGCAACAAACTTATATTATCACAATATACTATTTCTAATACAATATGAAATATAATTGTTGAGATTCATCAAACTACCAATCTCTCCCTTTTGTTAACCGATAAATGTCTGAACTTCGGTAAGCTTTGTTTTAGCTTAGATTTTATTCTTGCAGTTCTCTTTTCTTCTGATGTATTGAGTCCTTTTCTTGTGTCAATTTCTCTCCTTTTGACTATTCTTCTATTTTGATGTCTTTTTCTCTTTTCAGCAACTCTTCCTTTGTATAAACGTTTTCATACAAACTCTCTCCCTTTGATATGATCTCTCCCTATTGGAGTAATCTTATAATAGATAATCTTTCTTATAAGGATGTGATAATATGGATAATCTCTCTCCCTTTGACAAAAATTCCAAATAGATATTTTACAAATATCTGGCATTCATGTCAAACAATCATTTTCCTATCCATAATATATTCCTTGAATTTCCCTTATCCATTAGCAATACAATAATATGTTATGGTGCTTGGTTCTGATATATAACTGTCTATATATAGATGTAGCTTTTAAGTTCATCTTGTTGCTTGCATCAACATGAATGATGATCTGATAATATGTAGGCTGATGCAGCCTTCAGTCATTTACTAACTGGTAGACAAGGGTTTGATCCCTAGTCTCTTTCTTAGGTACTCAAATGTATCCTTGGATAGTGGTTTGGTGAAGATATTAGCTAATTGTTCTTTGGATTGCACATATTCAAGTATCACCTCTTTTTCTTGAACTTGTTCTCTTAAGTAATGATACTTGATGGCAATGTGTTTCATTTTTGCATGCATGACTAGATTCTTGGAAATGTTTATTGCACTGGTGTTATCACAATAGATAATCACTGGTTCTAAGATCTTCATATGCATACCTTCTAGAAACTATTTGATCCATGCAATATTTGAGCAATTTGTAGTAGCAGCAACATACTCTCCTTCTACAGTAGACTAAGAGATGCATCCTTGCTTCTGGCTAATCCATGTGACAAGTCTGTCACCCATAAAGAATGCTCCTCCAGTTGTGCTTTTCCAGTCATCAAGATTTCTAGCCCAATCAACATTGGTAAACACCTCAAGGTTAAATTTGCCTTCTCTTCTATACCATAAGCCAAATTCCTTAGTATTCTTCAGATATCTTAGAATTCTTTTTACAACAGTCATATGTGATTCCCTGGGGTTAGCAGAAAATCTAGCAACAATGCCTACTACATGTGCAATATCTAGTCTAGTGTGTACAACATACATGAGTTTTCCAATCATTGATCTATACAAAGTCTGATTTACCTCTATTTGTTTTGTCCTCCTTTGTCAATTTACATCTAGTAGCCATCGGTGTTCCAACTAGTTTTGATTCTTCCATCTTGAATATTTTTAGGACCTGTTTGATGTATTTGGACTGTGTAATGAAAATTCCTTCACTTTGTTGAATGATCTGTAGACCAAGAAAGAACTTGATCTCCCCAAACATAGACATCTCAAACTCTTTGCTCATCTCATTAGCAAATGATTTGCATAGCATATCATTGCCTCCAAATATGATGTCATCGACAAATATTTTAGTAATCAAGGTGTTAGCATCAGTATCTTATTTTAAATAAAGATTACTATTTTCACTAGTCCTTACAAATCCAATACTTCTTCTTCAAGTATTCCATTTAGGAATTTTGACTTGACATCCATTTGATATACTTTGAATACAGCATAAGAAAGTAATATTCTTACTCCTTCTAGCCTAGCAACGGGTGCAAAGGTCTCTCCATATTCTATACCTTCCTCTTGTGCATACCCTTTGCATACTGGCCTTGCTTTGTTTCTTGTGACTTCTCCATTCTCAATCAACTTATTCCTAAATATCCATTTTGTACCGATGACATTCTTGTCATTTGGTCTTGGCACAAGTGGCCATGTTTTGTTCTTCTAAATCTTCTCAATCTCATCATTCATAGCAATTATCCATTCCTCATTATCTAGTGCTACATTGACAGATTTTGGCTCAAACTCACAAATTAAACAATTTGAGTTTAAAGACTTACTTCTTGTTCTTGTACCAGCTTTCTTATCTCCTATGATCTAGACCTCTGGATGGTTCCTTCTTACATATC
>MU224350.1:1943964-1954737 GCA_018584345.1 Thuja plicata | reverse complement strand
AAAATTATCTTTGTTCAACTTGGGCACATCTTGTCTGTTCATCTTGTGATCTTTGGCTTAGGTCTTGAAACCTTCCTTCTAAGCACACAAGCTCTGATACCAATTTTTAGTAATAACTGAGAGGGGGTGGGGGGTGAATCATTGGCCTCAAAAAATTATCCTTAATCTAACCACCAATCAAATAAACCTCAGATTATTATGTCCCTACAAGATGCATGCCACGAGATACTTATAATGATTAACTATCTGTCGGTTTACCTTGTCTATCATTATTCTCCTTGATTATTGATAAGCAGTATAACTATTTACCAAAATATAGTAAATATGCAAAGTATAGCGATAAATCAAGTGTTAACTATGTCAGATACAAAACAATAAAGAAATGAATCATACACACATAACACATGAATTTTTAACATGGAAACCCTATTAAGGGAAAAGCCACTAGGACTGGTACTCCAATTTTTCACTCTTCTGAAGTGAGCCCGGTTAAGAACCAACCCTATTAAAGGTTACAAACACACTGTTAGGTGTGACCTTGTTAGAGGATTTTACACATATAGGTTGTCACTTAGTATCAGGCATCTAATGCCGCCATCCTTGAATCAGCCTCTCTCTTAGACTGTCAATAGGCATCGGGCATATCCAATTCTACTTTCATGAATCAACCTTTTTGGCACTCCTTGGGATGTACCTCAATATATAGAAGACTGTTAAGTCCTGTTCTGCTAAGAGACTTGATGCTTCAGTGGTTAAACTGAAACAAAATGACATGTTTCTAATGCAACTTGAATTGTAGATTTTTAGATCTATTTAAGTACATTACCTCTCTGATCAATGTATCAATTTAATTCTTTTGTGCTTCATACTTTCTTCTTTGTGATGTTGTGCTCACTGTTTGTCAGTGTCTGCAGAATTCCTTAGATCTACTTTAGCTTGATTGATCAGTACTGCATGAAGTTGTTCTTCATCAATTTCTTTTTAGAATCCTCTTTCTATTCACTCCCCTTAATCCCTTTTCATGTGATACGAAAATGAATTAAGCTTGTCTCTTATATAGACATGACATTCATTGTTTCTTGATTTTTGATTCTTGGCATGAAAAACAATCAAGCCAATTTGATTTAAAGCATAACTCCTGATTTGTCTCGTAGTTATCTTCATGCCAACTATATAAATCAGCTTTAAATCAATTACTTAACTCTGGTCGTATAAAACAAAGAAAACAACCAGTTAAGTCTATCTTTAGCTCTTGTCAGCTAGATATTTTGTCATTTTCTGAACTCTCTGTTCCGTTGGTCAACTCTTCAATTAGTCGTCGGTTACAATAGTCAATTTCATCGGTGTGACTCCAGTTAGCTTTGGGA
Organism: Thuja plicata; assembly: GCA_018584345.1. Lineage (NCBI taxonomy): Eukaryota > Viridiplantae > Streptophyta > Pinopsida > Cupressales > Cupressaceae > Thuja > Thuja plicata. The sequence continues at coordinate 1,953,370 of MU224350.1, read as the reverse complement.
TCTTCATCCGTCAGGCATCATTGGATTTTTACTCATCGGGCAACTCTATTTTCAGCTCTTCAGTCATCCTGTGGTTTGCTTCATCAGGCAACACTATCTTCTGCTCGTCAGGTATCACTGTGACTTTTCTTCTTTGCCTTTACCAATGGTGTGCACTCTATTGGTGTTGTCTGTCACTTACTGAATACTTTAATTTTATGCATTGATAAAAGCATAACCTTTGTTCCATTGATTATCTGAAGTCTTTGGCATTATATACATGACCGTATAGATGATATCAAGTTGACATCAATGACAATACAAATCATTAACTGATTTAATGCCTTGCATTATCTTCAACTTAACATTATCAAACATTTAATCAGTTACATGTCATCAATTATGTCTTGAACGCTCATGTAAACATGCTTAAGCCAATTTGTTTGGAAGTGTTGTGTATGTTGTTTTTTGGCTGACCAAGGTCTTGTATTTAGTCACGTCTATTTAGGAATGTATATATACTAGACATGCACTTTTGTATTAATTGCGTCGATGAAAAAGAAGCAGAGAAGATATTTAGAAGAACAATATAAGTAAATCAGTATGAAGTAGAAGTCTTAAAGAGATCCATGCATCTGTGCATAAACGGAACTGATCAGAAAACAATGTCATTACAACAGTTCATCTTTTGATATAGTGTATATCTATTACCTGAAGTTTGTAGCCTTCATCTTATTGAGCAGTGAGCTCTCGCAGTGAGCCAACCACCTTTAACAGGGTTTTTGTAAAGACTCCTAATAGGGTCATTGTACTTGCATTGTAAAGACTGCTCCTAATAGGGAAAAGGAACTCTAAAAGCTTCATTAAACTAGTACAATCATTTGTGGGTACTAATTCCCACCAGGGTTTTCCTCTGATCAAGGTTTCCCCATAATCATATCTTGTGTTATGAGTTATTGTGTTATGCTTCAATTATTATTTATTTGAGTTAAGTTTTAAATTTCTGAAATAAAGATAAAGTAACAAATACTGATTCACCCCCCCCCCTTCTCAGTGTTTCTAACAACATGGGTAGGGGGAATTTTGAGGTTTTAAATTTTTTATTAATTATATTAGGTATAGGACACACATAATTTATTTGAGAGGAAACCTCTAGTTGTGGGTTGATGTGAAAATGTCCTTGTATCAAAGTGTATGAGTATTTGGGATCACTCTTGTATGAGAATAGATGTGAGAATATCTTCTAGAAGGAGGAGTAGAGTGGTCTTATGGAGTTCTAAGAGGCCTTCATTCATATATTATAAAGAAAGAGTTGTAGAGATGTTTAAAATATTGAGACTAGATATGGATGCTAAAAAAAGGGATGAAATTGAATGTCTAGCCTAAATAGAGGTGGAAAGGATATGTTCTACCTTAAAGCTAAAAGAGGAAAAGGAAGATTCTTCTTCTAATGAACCTAAATTTAGCAATGGAGCATGCCAAGTATTGTGCACATTATAAATGGTTAGTTATATCACTTAACAGTACTTTGTGGGAATCCTACTCACATAATTCTTAGTTGGCATGTGCATTGTGTAAGAATATCTAAGTCCATGAGAAAGATTTCATCACTAGAATAGAAAAAGGTGGCCTTTAATAGTTTGGTCTTGTGTGTAGGTTTTTAAGGAGATGACAATGAATCCAAATGAATAAAAATAAATATAAGAATCATTCCAACTAACTTTAGAAGTAGCATAACTATTGTCATTGGGGGTGATAGACGTCATGCAGAGCTGATCGAATCTAGTGGGTTGAGGAAGAAGAACCCCACCATTTGGCGGTTACTAGTGAGGGGTGGACTCTCCCCATACTTTGAGAAGCTCCATGAGTGGAATATGAATGTCACCGAGATTTTTCCTAAGGGTTGCAAGAATGTGAATTTTTCCCTTTTTAGAAAAAAATGTGTTAATTGATGATATGTTTATCTTGGAGGTTACTAGTCTATCCATGGAGGGCTTGAAATTCTAAAAAGACAAAAAATATTCTAACTTGGTTTTGAAGAAATTCCCTAAAACTGAGAAGAAAGAGAAGATTTGGTTAGGAAATCATAGGGAAGCTATGACAAGTCACAAATTAATTTGGTTTGGAGGGAGCTTCTAAAATTGTTGATGGAATATATCACTTTAGACAATGATTTTACTAGATCCTTTGGCCACCACTTTGTGCTTCTCAATCACTTAGGCATTAGGTGAGGGTTTCTTTCTTGATTTATTTTTTTATCTTCCCTAAATTTGAGTATTAAGGAGCATATCAAGAATCTAAATTAAAAATCTAGTTCTACATGAAGGTTTTCTTCTCTTAATCCATTATCATATTAAAGCTTTGCCTGCTCCTTCCAGTTTTATCTCAATTTTGGAGGAGGAGGATAGGATTTGTAGTGGGTTTGAGGAGGATGATTGGGCAAATGAGATGGAGGAGGAAGATTATATTCCACCCAAAAAAGCTAAAATGTCTCCTACACCCAGCAAACAATCTTTGTATGAGGGTAAAGGTAAGGAGGAAGGGGAAGAAAAATATATTTACCCTATTGGATGATGGAAGTAGGGTCATTGGGAGGAAGGAAAATTCTGGGAAGGGTAAGGGGAAAGCAGTGGAGATAGGTAACCCTCCACGTGGGTCAAGGAAGAACAATGTTGAATTATCTTTTGATACTAGTGTTGGAGATTTTCTTCTGTGCAAATAATTGATTGTATGTTTGCCATTCGTGACAACACATAATATACAACAGGTATCCTATATGCAATTATTAGTATAGATGCTTTGGAGCTATGCATGTTTATTTCCATGGTGTATACATGTTCTAGATGCTATGTGCATTCACGCTGAGTTAGATATGCAGTAACAGTTGAGTTATGATTAATCAGTTATGGCAATTATAGTTTTTGGAGTTCATCTATTAAGATCTGACGTATATACAGTGTCTCTTGAGTTGTGCCTATCTTCATAATATGCATGTTTGTATCCATGTTTAGTTATGAGTTAAAGATAATTATCCAAAGGCACTAAACATGTTTCAACAAAATATTGATGTTAGAGTTAATTTGGTGAAAGCTGACTTTGTGAAGTGTCGCGTCTATTCAGTTTGTGTTGTGCGGTCTTAATCTTGATTGCATGCTCGGTTGAGCCGACAAGGAAGTTGATGAAGTTTTTCCAAATATCGGTTAAGATATGTTCACTAAGTGTCAAAAATGTTGTGAAGAAGAAAAGATAGAGAAGAGCAGAAAGTCAGAAAGAATAAATTGAAGATCTATGTGAAGAAACATAAGTTGATTACAATTCATTGGAACTGATCAAGATAGCAAGTCTAATCAAACAGTGCATTTACCAGATATAGTATATATCTATTATATTGAAGGTTGTAGCCTTCACCATCTTAGCAGTGAGCTATTGGATAGTGAGTCCTCACCCTCAATAGGGTTATCTGTAAAAGACTCCTAACAAGGTCTGACCTTTAACTAGGTCTCTGTACTTTTTGCATTGTAAAGATCAACTCCTAATAGGGTTGTAAGATCTTCTAACAGGGATCATTATAAACTAGTGCAGTTATTTGTGGGTGCTAATTCCCACCGGGGTTTTTACCAATTTGGTTTCCCTGTAATCAAATTGTTGAGTACTCTATTGTGTTATCTAAATGTGCATTTACTTTATATCAAATTACATTAAAGAAAGAGAAAAGAATTAAATTTACTGATAACTAATTCACCCCCCCCCCTCTCAGTTATCCTTGGGACTATTCCAACAATTGGTATCAGAGCCAAGTGCCTTGGAGAGAAAGCCTAACAGCTTAAGGTAGATCAGATGGCATACTTTAGGAAAGAGAGTCCTAATTTCGATGGAGAAAACTATCTTGACTAGAAGAAAAAAATGATAACACATCTTTAGTGTGTTGGATTTGAGATCTATGAGATTGCCACTCAAGAAGTTGAAATTCCCACCTTGAAAGATCTTGCAGCTAATGACTCTACTATGAAAAAAAAGGAAGTGTTCACTAATAATGCAATTGCCAAAGAATCCCTAATCAGTGCCCTATCCAACAGTGAATTTTCTAAGATCAAGAAGATAGACAAAGCATACTCTATTTGGAAATACTTAGAAGATATGTTTAAAGGAGACATCCAAGAAAAGAATGCACACAGAAAGACATGGAAGAAAAGATACAACAATTTAGAGATGTTGCCTGAAGAAAACATCAGAGCTTACAATCAGAGGATTAATGAAGCAGTATTAGGTATAAGAAACAATGGTAGAGAAATATCAGAGGAAGATATAACGGACAAATTAATGACCACATTGACAACAAACTATGAGAGAAAGATCAATATCCTAGATGAGACTATGCAATTTTCAAAAGACTTCAAAAGGGAAACCTTGATCAGAAAAATATCTGGATTTGAGATATCTAGATTGAAGGCAAAACCTAAAAGTGAGAAAACCTTCAAAGCCACAGTCCACAACAAGAAATCTATAAGCAGCTCTAGTAATAATGAAGAAGTGGATACAAAACTAGAAGAAATCATTTCTATGATTGCCAAGAAGGAAGGAAAGGTAAAGGGAAATATGAAGGACAACTACCATTCAAATGTTTCTCATGCAACAAAGCCGGTCACTTTGCATGCAAGTGCCCTACAAGAGTCAATAAATTTGGATCATATTATAAACCTAAGTACACTAAAGAATGTTATCATGCTGAGGATGGTGTAACTAATGATGACTTAGGAGAAGATGAAATTGGATTTGTTGCCATTAAAGACATTGAGAATATGCTTGAAGAAATGGACAAAGAAGATGAAGTAAAAGAACATGAGTTAACATTAGCTTCAAAAGCTGACATCAGAGCTGACTAGATCATTGACAATGAATGTTCACACCACATGACATGAGACAAAGATAGATTTGTACATTTGGACAAGTACAAAGGTGGCATGGTTAGATTTGGAGATAACACTCCCAAACCTATCATATGCAGAGGTTCTATCACCCTAGATGGAAAGAACAAGACAAATGATGTTCTCTATGTTGATGGTTTGCATCATAACTTACTAAGTGTTGGGCAATTTCTTGATAAAGGATATTAGTTGAAATTCAAAAAAAACCAGTGCATCATTAACAAAAAAGAAGGAGACATGATTGCATCAGGCTCAAAGACCAAAGGTAATGTTTTCAGCTCAACTTAGAAGTAAGTTGTTTTGTTGCAAAAGTAGATGACAGCTGGCTATGGCACAAGAGACTTTGTCACATCAATTTTGACAACATAGTCAAGATAAGTAATGTAAAGGCAGTAAGAGACTTTCCTAGCATTGCAAGACTAGTTGACACCATGTGTAGGGAATGTGTAATGGGGAAGAATGTAAGGACCTCATTCAGGAGCAAACAAAACTTTACAAAAAAAAAAATAGATTTGATACATACAGACCTATGTGGACCTACTCAAACAAGATCTTACTACGAAGAAAGGTATTTTATTTTGTTTGTTGATGATTTCTCAAGGATGATGTGGGTTGCATTCTTAAAATAAAAATTTGAAGCTTTTGAGAAGTTCAAAGTATTCAAAGCTAAGGTTGAGAATGAATCTGGATTAAAGATAAAATGTCTGAGATTTGATAGAGGAGGAGAATTCACCTTTGACCACTTTTATGACTACCATGAAGAACATGGAATCAAAAGATATTTAAGTGCACCCAGAACCCCTCAGCAAAATGGGATAGAAGAAAGGAGGAACATTATAATACTTGACATAGTGCACACTATCATGATTGAAGGAAAGGTTGCCCATACCTACTGGAGAGATGCAGTCAATACAACAGTTTACACTATCAATAGAATACAATTGAGACCAAGCATAGACAAGACACCTTATGAACTTTGATTTGGTAATGTACCTACTGTAAAATACTTTAGAATCTTTGGAAGCAAGTGCTACATCAAGAGAGATGACAGCATTGGTAAGTTTGATGCTAGAAGTGATGAAGGTATTTTTCTTGGTTACTCTACTAAAAGAAAAGCCTATAGATGTTTCAATCTAAGATTAAAGAAAATCATTGAAAGTACTCATGTGAATATTGATGAGAAGTTTATGATTCAAGAAATATATTATGACTATGCTCCCATGATTGAAGATGAGCCAAGACCCATCAATAAGGACACAATTATTGGAGAAATTTTTGATTGTATTGATGTTTCATGTAACAATCCTGAACCAAGTAAAGAAGATTCAAAGATCACAGATGAAAGTATCACTCCTGAAAATTCAAGGTACACATCCAAATACCACTCTAAGGAAGATATCATTGGAGATCAGAACACAAAATTCTTGACAAGATCTAGAGAAAAAGGTTCAACCATTGATGAAGTATGCTTACTTTCACAGATTGAACCCTTAAGTGTTGAAGATGCATGCAAAGATTTAGATTGGAAAAGTGCCATGCAAGAAGAATTAGATCAAATAATCAAGAATGAAACATGGGAACTGGTCCCTAGACCTCATGACAAGAACGTGATTGGAACTAAGTGGATATTTAGGAACAAAATGAATGAAGAAGGCACAGTGGTAAGGAACAAAGCAAGATTAGTTTGCAAAGGATATGCGTAGAGAGAAGGAATAGACTACACCGATACATTTGCCCCTGTGAGAAGACTTGAAGCTATCAAGTTGTTTTTGGCCTATGAAACATTCAAGAACTTTAAGGTATATCAAATGGATGTCGAGTCAGCATTTCTAAATGGTGACTTGAAGGAAGAAGTCTACATAGAGAAGCCTAAAGGATTCAAACTTTCAGATAAACCAGACATGGTATGTAGATTAAAGAAAGCACTTTATGGACTTAAACAGGCCCCAAGAGCGTGGTATGAGAGACTTGATGGTTACTTAACAAAGATAGGATTCAAAAAAGGAGCAGTAGACTATAATTTATTTATAAGAGAGATAGATGAAGGACTACTAGTTGTTGCTATTTTTGTTCATGACATTATCTTTGGAGGTAATGACAAACTTAGTGCAGAATTCACCAAAGAAATGAAAAGTGAATTTGAAATGAGCATGATTGGACCTATCAAATACTTTCTTGGATTTAATGTAAAAAAAACTGACAAAGGCATATTCATAAATTAGTCTAAGTATGTGAAGGAGATATTGAAGACCTTCAAGATGGAAGATTGCAAACCAGTAAGCACCCCCATGATAACATGATGCAAGATTTCTAAAGATGATGATTCTACAACAGTTGACAAGACCCTATACAAGTCTATGATTGGAAAACTCATATATCTCACTCAATCTAGACCTGACATTTCTAATGCTATTGGCATTGTTGGAAGATTTGCAGCTGAACCCAAGAAAAATCATCTAATGGCAATAAAAATAATATTCAAATACCTAAAGGGAACTATAGACTATGGTTTATGGTATCCTAACTCAGAGAACATACAACTTAATGTGTATACAGATGCAGATTGGGCAGGTTGTGTTGATGACAGAAAGAGCACATCAGGAGGAGCAACATTTCTTAGAGATAGGTTGGTCACTTGGACAAGTAAAAAGCATAATTATATCTCTCAGTCAACAACAGAAGATGAGTATGTTGCAGCAGCATTGAATTGTTCAACAATGGTTTGGATCAAACATATGATTAAGGACTTTGGTATTCAAATTGATTATCCTATTGTTATTCACTGTGACAACATTATTACTATCAATATGTCAAAGAACCCTATGATGCATGCAAAGAAAAAATGCATTGAGATCAAATACCACTTCCTAAGAGAAAAAGTCACAGACAAAGAAGTAAAGCTGGATTATGTAAGCACTAAAGAACAACTAGCAGATATTTTTACAAAGCCTCTATCAAAAGATACTTTTGAGTATCTCAGGGAGAAGTTGGGAGTAATTCCCTTTCCTGAGTATGATTAGAACTTGCAGCAAGAACATCAGTCCTTGGTGACTGATGAATGGTTGACAACTCTACTTCTGGAGTAGTACCTGTGCTTAATGGTGTTTAACACCCTTTGTCATTGATGTCAAAGGGAGAGTATTAGTAAGGGGGAGTATACAGTGTAGCAGCAGTGAAGAGGAACCTTTGATGAGGATATTGAGAAGATTGTAAAAATAAGGAAGACACTTTGAGTTGATGATATCATATGTTGCCATCAATGTTAAAGGGGGAGATTGTTGGAGATTTGCTTCTGTGCAAATAATTGATTGTATGTTTGCCATTGATGACAACATATAATATACAATAGGTATCCTATATGCAATTATCAATATAGATGCTTTGGAGCTATGCATGTTTATTTCCATGGTGTATACATGTTCTAGATGATATGTGCATTCACGCCAAGTCAAATATGCAATAACAATTGAGTTATGAGTAATCAGTTATGGAAGTTACAGTTTCTAGAGTTTATCTGTTAAGAGTCGATGTATAGGGATTTTTTTATTGGTGATTCTTCACCAATTGGTGAATATGTCCCTTCGGGCATATAGAATTTGGTGAAAAAATCCATAGTGTACTATTTGACTGGTTTGCCCATATTTTATAAAAAACACGTTAATTGGTCAGGTTGTTCACCACTATTTCATGTAATTTCACTACAGTAGTGGGGTTGTTCGCCCATTTATCTATTGTATATTTACTAATATTCACCATGGATTAAGGAAGGGGTATTTATCAAGGATCTCCATCCGCCAAAGTCCCATTATCCCAAGTTAAAATTTTATTTGCACTAGGACCCAATTCGCCATGCATCGTAATTCACCGTTTCCCAAATTCCTGCCCTATTCGCCTAGTCAATTACTTGGAATTACGTGGGGTTCACCAAATATTAGTTTTTATCATATGTAAATGTCATCTCCTTTGCCAAAATTTGAAATAAGCATTTGTATATAAGGATAGTTTCAAGAGATTTAGGAGTACAAAAAATCAGTTGATTCTGAGCTAACAATTGCGATCGGTAGCGAACCGGAAAGACTACGAGTCCTTAGTATCTTATAATTATTCAAGAAATTTTTTATTGCAACCTTAATTTGTTGGAGATGTCACAGTCAAAGTTAAATAGGAAGAGGTCTATTGAAGGTGGAGAATCTGGAGATGTCCAAGAGAGGCCAACGAAATGCAAAAAAATATCTTCATACTTTTGCAAGGGCAGACACAATGGTCATGGTGTTGGTCAAAGTGAGGAAGGTATGTCATCAGAGGAACCTATACAACTTCGAGGTTATCAACTTACACATGAGTCTACTCAACAAACTGGGGAACCTAAAGTTGTGGAACCTAATATCTCTCATGAAGATGACCTTGAAGATGAATTTCAAGTAAATAACCAGTACCAGGATGAATCGATCAACTTTGGTGATGATGATGTTTCAATTAACAGTAACACTAAAGGGAGAGGA
>MU224350.1:1836283-1870828 GCA_018584345.1 Thuja plicata | reverse complement strand
AAAAGCTTCCATATTCACCATCATTTTGTTGCATTGTTCAACATACACCAGGAAGAGGTGCACCCAGTAGGATTCCATAGGAAAGGAAGATGCAGTTCCACCAAGTGTAGAAAGTTTAAAAATGATTTAATGTCAGTGCCAAGGACCTTGTATGATAACCAAATGAAGCATAAAAATAGTTGAGGAGGAATCATCAAGTATTTGGGTTGAATTCTAGACAAACATTTTTAGAATTCAAAAATTGTATTTTATATGGTGATCAGAGGAAGATTGAATGAGCTCAATCACATATTTTATTTCAATGAAAGATGTCATCTCCTTTCTCAAATATTTCAAATTTAAATCATACAACTAATGAAAAGCAAGTGACTTGTTAAGAAAATATGCATGTGAAAATAAATCTATTGTCGATTTACAATGTTCTGGTATGAAAACAAGCACAGGTACTAGGAAATTAACAGTTAATGTTAGATACTTCACTGTATAAGCATCATAAAACTAGTAATTTGGGGATAAGAAATAGACCCGTAAAATAGTAGACCTTGTATTTGAAAAAATTCTCCATATAATATCACAACAGACCTAAAATTTTGCAAACCATTAAGTCACAAATTAATGGAAGCGAATTCGGTAACAAATATTTGTTCACCTTTCTGACTATCAAAAACTTACAGAAAGGTGATGTAGATGGAGTAGATCATTATGATGTAGTTGCCTGCAAATACAGGGGCTATGTTGGACTGCATCAAATAGAAAAAAAAATATTGTGCATAGTGAAACAGAGTGAGCGAACAGAGTAAAAGAGAAGAGAATTGGCCAAAAATAGAAAACACTCCAAGTGAGCAATGGAAAAACCAATTTATAAACATTCAAATGGAAAAACCAGTGAGGTCTATTAGGATTTTCCCCATTCTAAAGTTTGTACAGACATTCAAATAGAAAAATGATTAAGGTAAAAACAGACCTTAACAACTCTAAAGTTGCAAAACCTCCCAAATTTTTGTGTCAAAAAACACATTTATAGAGGCTGCGCTGGATTCCATCGAGTGTAGAGAACATGGTAAAAAAGATTCATGACCTGCAAAACAAAATGTTAACATGACTCTCTTGTTCATGGATGACGCCTGCAAAGCCTGTCCGATGAAGCACCATGGGCATCCACCATGGTGAGGTGAAGGATAGACGCGCTTGGACGGCAATGAGGGATCACGAAATATACAGAGACCAAGTAGAAATGTGTAATTTATTAATAATTTATAAATCTAAAATATCCAGTAATAAGATCAATTTCAAATAGTTTTAGGATAATTTTAAAATAAGAGCAGTTTATATTTATGCAATTATTAATATTAATATGTGCAATTATTAGTGCAAGTGTAATCAAGGATTGGGTGTGGTAATTGACTATGATAGGTAGGGGGCATGAAAAGTGGTGTTTTGGACATCTGTTACGACTACGCATAAAAAAGGTATCAAAATTGATGATGATGAGTTGAAACCTTAGGTTTAAGCAACTAGTCCAAGAAGATGCTATGAAAAATTTAGACAAATTCGACATTAATAGATTGGATTTTGAGAAGCACGAAGTTAGGGTGCACGACTAGTGGGTCCTCTCCCCTAGTAGCTTACTTGGCAAGTCCCCTGCTTATAACTAAGGTTTCAGGGCCACGTCATCAAATATGATGCCACATCAGCATGCTTTTTGCCAAGGTGTCCAAAACAGCCCAAAAAAAAAGTGAGACCAATCGTAGTGCATTAGGGACCCCCATACTTGAGCAGCTGATGTGGCATCACACAATTGGTTGCTTTTTAGAATAAGTGACACATTTTATTCAATTATGGGTAGTCATCATCAGCAAAAACAACTTTAAAGTCACAACTATTGATACAATGTTGTAAAAAATATTGAATATTAAATCAAGAAGTGTAGGTATTGAGTAAACAACTCCTATCACAACCATTGGAACGTGTTCAAGTACTGGGTCCTCTCCCCTAGATTATAGTAGGAAAGTTCTAAGTCATCACAAGCATGGAAAAAGGATCAACTAGTGAAAGTTCTAAGTCGTCACAAGGTGGACTAGGGTGCACTAAGATAGACCAGGCCATGCCAAGCCAATGCATGATGTGCCAAGATGACCAATCCACACAAAGTCTGGTTAGATGCACCAACGTGTGGACTGATTCGCGCAGGAATATAAATACACTGCGCCGTGCTAAAAAGGTTAGAAAATCGCCCTTTCGGCACGGAGAACGAAAGTTCAAGAATTTTCTATACAAAACTTATTGACTTGACTCTTGACCAACTATAATTGACGTAATTTACAGTGTAAGAAAGCGCGTCTTTAACACGGTTAAAACTTTCTCCTTGACCTAACGACTCTCTGAAAAATGGCCTTTCTTTTTACTATTCTATTCGTAGTAAGCTGTAATTACGAAACCCTATAAATCAAACTTTTTACAAGCCATAATGTAATATATATGGTGGCATTTATTTCGCCTTGTAAAAAATTAAAAAATAAGTTTTGTGTTTCAGTTAATTTATTTGATCACATTTTATATACTATTTACTGCATTGTTCTGTTCTTTTATGATGATGTTATATATAATTAGATTTTTTATACATATAATTGCGATTACTTTTAAAATATTAAAAACAATTATACATCTACTATAACCTAATCTATATTGACAAAATCATATGAATACCATTGATAGACATTACAACTTTGTACTCCATCCCTACCACATTATATCACTATTTATTTCTTTCTTCAAAGTGGCTATATAATATACCATACACTCATTTTTAGGGAACATATAATCATACTAGTTATTACATGTGTATATGTGGTTTTATTGAAAGAAGCAAACAAATAATTTGCATATCAGTGAGGGAAATAAGAATAAAAAACTACAACAACTGAAACAAGAATAGTTGATAAGTAACAACTACAACAAAAGTGGTTGTATACGTATATGCATTTTAATTTTACACTAATTACTTCATTAGCATACACAATAGAAGCCTAGTGGTTGTGAATTCCACACCATGATCCTTTATATACCAAATTATCCAAGCTAACTAGACACATAGTTATACAGGCCAAGGATTTCTAAACTCAACATTGGCCATAAGTGTCATGTCATCATGATCTAGTTTTTAGATCCTACCATAGCTATACTTCATGTCTTGTGTATGCTCTAAATAATGATTATGAGTTTTACAACACATGATGTGGCTCCAACTAATGATTTATATGTAGGTGCATAAGGCTACAACATACACCTTCCATTTAAACCTTGTTGTATACAAGCCATAAATACATATTCATAACAGTTATTTTGATCCATAAGTACATAAACTAACATCAACCACACATTTATTAGTTGTTTGCCAATTCCACATCATTTAATTATGTCATAACAAAATTTAGGGCTTTTTGTCCACCCTAGACTAATATGTTTGATGTAGGTGTAGAAGACAATATCTTACACCTTCCATTTAAACTTTGTTGCATACAAGTCATAAATGCATATCCATAATAATCAATTTGATTTATTTGACACAAACTAACATCAACTAAACATTTCAAGTAGCTATTTGCCATTTCCCATCATTTCACCATATCATAAAACAAAATTTAGGACATTTTGGTAACCCTAGACTAATATGTTTGATGTGGCCTAATTCACCAAAATTTAAGTTCACCTTATTGAGCTCAAAAGTCATTGGTTTTAAAAAAGCAATCTCTATCTTATTGGACAACATACCCAAAACTTTAAGATAATGACCATGGTCATGTATTTAAGGACGTCCCTTAGGTCATTTAAATCCATTAGGAAAACAAAGCAATGACAAGAAAAATGATGTGACTAAAGAGCATTCAAATATAATATTGGTCATCTAAGCATTATTTTGATCAAATTATGCAACTACTAGTACGTGCCAATGCAAATGATGTGATGGCCCTTAATGATAAAAAAAAAACATGTAAATGTGTAAGGCTATAAGATGTGTATATACTCACGATGTGCAATCCTAGGTGAAACCATGAAAAGGACCAACTTTTCGAGTATATAAGTATCAAGGAAAATACTCTTCAAACACACATGTTTATGTTGACTACGATTCTTTATAATTTTCCAAAACAATGTGATCCTAAGGTGTTATTTGAATGCTCATATTGAATGTGAATGAATTCAGATGAGAAAGGATGCAAAATCAATGTAATTGACTGTATTTACACACAAGGACATATCAATAAATCATGTAAATATGTGTTTAGTTGGCTCATGCAGCTAGTGAAACATATAGGAGTCAACCAAATTTTAATTTTGATTTCAAGTGTTAGATCTATGGACATGAGATTGATTACACACCCATGAGATTGGTCTAATATAAGAGAGCGATGATGCTTATGTGAGGAATGAATTCATGATCACGAAAGTTGCTCACACATGAAAATACATATGAAAAAAACAAGATGTGATTAAATAGATAGAAATGCATATGAATAGATATGTGTGAAAGATGAGAATAATGAACCCAATTCCATAAAATATTACATCATTTGTACCATTATTAAGACAATATCTAAAATTACATACAAATTAAATAAAAATTAGCAAAAATATACAATTTTTCCTTTCCACTTTATTTTATTTTATATATAACAATAAGTAATTAGTTTTAATTAAAAATATAAATGTGTATACATATTAATACTACATACCCACGATGGAAAAAGAAAAAAATGAAAGTACAAATTGCGAAATTTCAGCCACACTTTCAACTTTCTTTACATACCTTGTGCTTTGATAGCTAACCACTTGATATGCACGACAATCTAACAAGATATCTCTCGTACAACTTCCAACCAAATTGTTAAGATGTAACATTTGATGGGAGGTCTCATTCATTAGGAAACTACACTCCACTAGAGTTAATGCTTCACTCATTCCATGGGTTTAAAATCATGATTTATATTTGAATCCAACTAAAAATCTTTGGTTCGCATAGGTTATAAGATATGTGAAGAAGAATAATTGAAAAGATGGGGGTGAGTAATGAAAAGATAGTGATGAAAGATTGTTTGAGGAGTAAAGAGATATGAAAGGAACTTTAGGAGTGCTTTGAATGGCTTGTTGTGGAGGAATGAAATGAACATATGATGGAAACATTTACTTTTTAACTCACTTTCTTATCATCACTAGGCTGTCCTCCAAAAGCGAAGATCTCCAAATGGATTCATTTCTTTAATGACGCACTTCAATGTTGACATTTGATCACTAAAGTGGTGTTGACTAGAAAAACACAATCGGAAACAGTTTGGGTTTTACTTTTCTAAAGTTATTCCATTATAAAGGAGTGCCCTTTGCCTCATGTTTGTTTGGGAAACATATATTTATTGCAATAGTGAAATATGTTTATTTACCTATATTTTTGTTTAGGTTTGAATCTATTTTGATACATTGCCTAGGTTTGAATATATTATGATATATGGTAATATGTGAAGTTTTTTTTTTAATAATTTTTTTTTCTATTTTTATATACATATATCTATATATTTGTTCTTTTTTATATTATTTTTATATCTATTTTCACTCTTTTCTATTGTTTATTGACTTGGACTTATATATTATCTCTAGATCTAACATCTTTTGTTTTGAATAATTTTTATTATAAGTGGATTTTATCCAAAAATGAAAAATTCAAATGACTTGGTTCTTACCTTTTTCTTAAGCTATTGGGAGAAGACTTGGCACATGCTCGTGCAATGAATTACTATTTCCTTGTGTCCAAAGACATTCACTTCGTCATTAATTCTTCATTTGATCATTATTTAACGTCCTACCATTTTAAGCAAAATCAATTGTAGGACAACTTAAATTGGAACACTAAAATAATTTAAATATAGTATTAGAGTCAACATTGAGATCACTTTTATTCTTGATTCTTGTTTATGGATCATTTCATAATTGTAAAGTTGATCTTTCAAGGCAAATGACTTAAGGTAACTTGACCCTAGCAATCTAGAAAACTCTTCAAGGTATTTTAAATAATATCAAACTTTAGTAGTAAACAAGGAGCATAAAATCCATTGAATTGAAGAGAAAATTTGTATTATGCAAAAAAACCAAATTCTAGATTACAAATCATATATCCATAATGAAGAATTAATTTTTAGGCATGTAATCCATCCACCAATTTTCATCTACTCAAAATCACAAGTGACACTTTGAGAAATAATATTAATTATTATGTACCAAGTCATCATTTTCTACGCTACATTTGTTGTAGTAATTGGGATATAAACTAATTAATTATCTAGTCAAGTCCTTATTAGTTTATTCACTTAAGCTAAACTTAGGATTGCTTTTTACTTTTTATAAGATTAGACTAATAACAACTTATTGTGTCTCATTCATTATGATGTGGACACATGACGATAGCTACTTTAATCTTCCTCTAAGCTTTAGATCTAGGGTTGCATCATCTTTTCTAGAACCATTATTCATTCATTGTAACCATAATATTTTGTACGTCAATAAAATTCTTAGGTTGTTGATATTTAAATCCATCTTGCTTGATCTCCATTTTTAATAGATATTTTTCTTTTAGTTGATTCTTGAGCTTTTGAAAATTAACAAATAACTCCAACATGGTGTTGGTTCCCTGAACAGGGTTTACTCATAAATAACACCAAGTTACCCACTTATTTATCTAAAGAGATGCTAACTCTCATGATCAACAAACAAATGGACTTGGACCAACTAACAAGGTAGACTCAACCCATTCTACACTTCAGGCTCTGCAAAACCTAGGAGGGTGATGCTATGATTCTCATATAATCTATGTACCAAACTTATATTATGAATCAATTTAGGAGATAATCTCATATCAGGCTCAACATAACAAGGAGATTCTAAATAATAGATCGTTATTTGTTGATCTACAACTTTCATGGAGCATGAAATTGTCCATTTTGACAACTTGAACTTACAGAATTAAATAATAGACTTCGTTATTCATTCATTATAACCATAATGTTTTGTACGACAATACAATTCTTAGGTTGTTGATATTTAAATCCATCTTGCTTGATCTCCATTTGTAATATATATTTTTCTTGTAGTTGATTCTCGGGCTTGTGGGAATGAACAAATAACTCCAACATGCTATCAAAGCTCTATATATGCAAGTTCCTATTCAAATGTTGAAAGATCCAACCTTGAAAATTTCTTTTATTATAATTTGGACTCAATTGGATGTTACCATGGTGTTTAGAGCATGAAAAAAACCTATAGATCGATTATCATTTCATCAAAATCTGAACAATTGACCTTTTGGGCAACTTTTTTGAGGGAACAATCATTGAGACAAGATCAAGGGGTAAGAAAAAATCCTGCACAATAGAGAAAAATGAACCTCACCATCATGCTCGTATTGACCGAAAACCCCATAAATGCCTTTCCAAACACAAAACTTAAATTGGAACACCAAAATAATAAAAATATAGTATTATTAGAGTCAACATTGAGATCACTTTTATTCTTGCTTCTTGTTTATCGATCATTTCATAATTGTAAAGTTGATCTTTCAAGGCAAATGACTTAAGGTAACTTGACCTTAGCAATCTAGAAAACACTTCAAGGTATTTTAAATGTTATCAAACTTTTGTAGTAAACAAGGAGTATAATATCCATTGAATTGAAGAGAAAAAATGTACTATGCAAGAAACCAAATTCTAGATTACAAATCATATATGCATAATGAAGAATTAATTCTTAGGCATGTAATCGATCCACAAATTTTCATCTACTCAAATTCACAAGTGACACTTAGAGAAATAATATTAATTATTATGTACCAAGTCATCATTTTCTATGCTACATTTGTTGAAGTAATTGGGATATAAACTAACTAATTATCTAGTCAAGTCCTTATTAGTTTATTCACTTAAGCTAAACTTAGGAATGCTTTTTACTTTTTATAAGATTAGACTAATAAAAACTTATTGTGTCTCATTCATTATGATGTGGACATATGATGATAGCTACTTTAATCTTCCTCTAAGGTTTAGATCTAGGGTTGCATCATCCTTTATAGAACCATTATTCATTCATTGTAACCATAATATTTTGTATGCCAATACAATTCTTAGGTTGTTGATATTTAAATCCATCTTGCTTGATCTCCATTTTTAATAGATATTTTTCTTTTAGTTGATTCTCAAGCTTTTGAGAATTAACAAATAACTCCAACATGGTGTTGGTTCCCTTAACAGGGTTTACTCATAAATGACACCAAGTTACCCACTTATTTATCTAAAGAGATGCTAACTCTCATGATCAACAAACAAATGGACTTGTACCAACTAATAGGGTAGACTCAACCCATTCTACACTTCAGGCTCTGCAAAACCTAGGAGGGTGATGCTATGATTCTCATATAATCTATGTACCAAACTTATATTATGAATCAACTTAGGAGATAATCTCATATCAGGCTCAACATAACAAGGAGATTCTAAATAATAGCTCGTTATTTATTGGTCTACAACTTTCATGGAGCATGAGATTGTCCATTTTGACAACTTCAACTTACAGGATTAAATAATAGACTTCGTTATTCATTCATTACAACCATAATGTTTTGTACACCAATACAATTCTTAGGTTGTTGACATTTAAATCCATCTTGCTTGATCTCCATTTGTAATATATGTTTTTCTTGTATTTGATTCTCGGGCTTGTGGGAATGAATAAATAACTCCAACATGGTATCAAAGCTCTATATATGCAAGTTCCTATTCAAATGTTGAAAGATCCAACCTTGAAACTTTCTTTTAGTACAATTTGGACTCAAATGGATGCTACCGTGGTTTTCAGAGCATGAAAAAAACCTATAGATCAATTATCATTTCATAAAAATCTAAACAATTGACTTTTGGGCAACTTTTTTGAGTGAACAACCATTGAGACAAAATCAAGGGGTAAGAAAAAATCCTGCAGAATAGAGCAAAATGAACCTCACCATCATGCTCGTATTGACCAAAAAACCCATAAATTCCTTTCCAAACACAAAACTTAAATTGGAACACCAAAATAATAAAAATATAGTATTATTAGAGTCAACATTGAGATCATTTTTATTCTTGCTTCTTGTTTGTCGATCATTTCACACTTGTAAAGTTGATCTTTCAAGGAAAATGACTTAAGGTAACTTGACCTTAGCAATCTAGAAAATGCTTCAAGGTATTTTAAATGTTATCAAACTTTAGTAGTAAACAAGTAGTATAAAATCCATTGAATTGAAGAGAAAAATTGTATTATGCAAGAAACCAAATTCTAGATTACAAATCATATATGCATAATGAAGAATTAATTCTTAGGCATGTAATCGATCCACAAATTTTCATCTACTCAAATTCACAAGTGACGCTTAGAGAAATAATATTAATTATTATGTACCAAGTCATCATTTTCTATGCTACATTTGTTGAAGTAATTGGGATATAAACTAATTAATTATCTAGTCAAGTCCCTATTAGTTTATTCACTTAAGCTAAACTTAGGAATGATTTTTACTTTTTATAAGATTAGACTAATAAAAAATTATTTTGTCTCATTCATTATGATGTGGACACATGATGATAGATACTTTAATCTTCCTCTAAGGTTTAGATCTAGGGTTGCATCATCCTTTATAGAACCATTATTCATTCATTGTAACCATAATATTTTTTATGCCAATACAATTCTTAGGTTGTTGATATTTAAATCCATCTTGCTTGATCTCCATTTGTAATATATTTTTTTCTTGTAGTTGATTCTCGGGCTTGTGGGATTGAACAAATAACTCCAACATGGTATCAAAGCTCCATATATGTAAGTACCTATTCAAATGTTGAAAGATCCAACCTTGAAACTTTTTTTAAGTACAATTTGGACTTAAATGGAATTTACTGTGGTGCTTAGAGCATTAAAAAATCAATAGATCAATTATCATTTCATCAAAATATGAACGATTGACTTTTTTGGGCAACTTTTTTGAGGGAACAATCATTGAGACAAGATAAAGGAGTAGGAAAAAATCCTGCATAATGGAGGAAAATGAACCTCACCATAATGCTCGTATTGACCAAAAACTCCATAAATGCCTTTCCAAACACAAAACTTTGCGACTAGAACAATTTGGAAGAGAATTTTTTGGAATTAATTTTTTAGGCATTAATCTCATACAACTATACAGATCCACATGTTCATACCTCAGTTTGTACCAAGGCACATTAGGCCTTGTACTTTCTTAAAAAAAAATCTATTTAAAAAAAATACAAATATTATCAAAGGATTTTTTTAAAAAGACTTCATGCAAATCCCCTACATAGGTCGTAAGACCTACATAGGCCTACACACATATGTATGACACTTGGTCATGAAAGGGAACATTCCCTACACCCAAGAATATTATATCCTTCATATGCAACAATATAATATTTTATTTTTCAAAGAATATTATAGGAGTGAATGAAATATATTCTAGTGTTGATTTTTGGGGGGAGAAGATTCTATTGTAAGGAGCACATTCCAAACACCCAACATATTTCTAAAATATTCCAATGCTTGCATCAATTCCTAGAAGAACCCCATATGCCCAAGAGCTAAATGTTTTAGTCCCTTATTTACATTTTAAGCCATTTTGGAGCACTTTAATGAAATCTTGTATATCTTGCACATATAGTGTTTGTTTCTTGTGTTCCATATATCATTGGAAAGATGATTCCATGCATGATCTAGTAGCGTAGGTGATTATATAAATATTAGGTTAGGAAATGGACCAATGACATAATCCATTATGGGGGTGCCTTTTTTTTATTTTGATCCAAAATTATTCTACAGTCTTTTGAAGTTAGATTGAAATTTTTGCACTTTGAGGATCATAAATTGCAAATTCAAACTATGTTTTTCGTAATTATTGTGGCATCTAAAAGTTGGTTAAGTCATCTACATAGATCTCAAGCCTATTTTTATAGAATACTTACTAGGTATATATTATTACCATAAAAGTTTAGATCTTTTTTTGGTTCTCTTTCTTTGAAAATATACAAAT
This sequence comes from Thuja plicata, assembly GCA_018584345.1. NCBI lineage: Eukaryota > Viridiplantae > Streptophyta > Pinopsida > Cupressales > Cupressaceae > Thuja > Thuja plicata. The sequence goes on along the minus strand of MU224350.1, from coordinate 1,859,715 downwards.
TAGGTCACATTTTTATCGATGGGTAGTTTTTTATATAGAGATTTTTTATACTATTGTATTAGATCATTTCTAGAGTTTTTTCATTTATTTTTCATAGATCCAAATAATGTTACATTTCTCCCTTGATTTTTGTTGAACACACCTCAAGATTGAGATGGTGATTGAATCAATCTTATATGCTTTTTAATCCAAATTCACAATCTATCTTTATTGTGTGTAGCAACATAAAGAATATTAAACAATGAGAATCATGCATAATAGAACACAATATTTATGTGGAAAACCAAACAAGGTAAAAACCAAGGTGAGAGTTAACTCACAATATATGAAACTAGTATTACAATGTGTTTTCTAGACTCACTGCCAAGGAAGCACACTACTCCCTAAACTTGTAGACTAAGGTGCATTGACCTAGGAAAAGTTACAAAAGGAATTGCGGGTTGAGATACATTTCCTTTGGGAAAGATACATGACTTGAAAAAAGACACACTATCTCTAAGAAAGGTACATGAAAACATGAATCAAGATGAACAAGCCTTTCGCACACTACCTCTAGCAAATCGCCAAACATGAAGTTTCCTTGAATTTCTACCTCAAGTGAACAAATTCATAATGCCATCACCACCCACTATTTTTGCCACAAATCATTAAATTTTTATTCTTCATTATTCCATTTGATCCACACACATTTGTACACAATCAAGATCAATTTTCTCTTTTGTATATACCATCTTCTTTATTGAAAAATGTAACTAGGTCGGCTAGAATAGGAGACAAATGTCGGTCCTATTAAATCATCCACCAAAACATAATTATGGTGAAGGAAATCCAATCCAAGAGATAGAGAGGACCTAAAACTAGCATAACACATCTTTCAATAATTTAGACACGCTTCACACTATCACACATCTTTCAGGGTCGGAAAAAGGTAACATGTTGATACACCAACAAATAAATCACTACTTAGCCCAAAATACATCTTCCAAATGAAGAAAATTGATGCAAATCCCTACATGAAAAGGTGGGAACCAAAATAAATGAAAAAATTCCTTCAAGCCAAACAAAGACACTAAAGGATTCATCACAATCTTAATAAAAAAACATTGTCAGACGAGCTAGAACAATTACCTTGAAATGCACATTCCAGACACAATGCATCAACAAACAGATCATGTAGAAACATAAAGATCACATTGAGACTTTCATTGAACATCTGAAGGCTTCTCAGATCCTTCTAGTTTCTTCTTACTTTTAGATAAACTGACATAGCATATTTGATAGAAGTACTTCATTCTAGAGAGTCAAAATATCACTACTTGAAGATAACACCAACTTCTAAAAATTGAAGTGGGAAACAATGCACAAATTATAAACATGTCCTCCAACTTGTAGGACCTAAACCATCAATTCAGATAATTACATAGTATTTTTTAGACCAATTCTAATAGACAGCCAAATTGTCAGCCAACTATAAATATGAATCATGTTAGTTATAACATTAAGGAAGTAACAAGATAGTAGTACAATGTAGAAAGATCATATTAAATATGCTCAAAACAATAAGACCAAATTATTTACTGTGGAGGAATGCAGAGAATTCCTTCAGACTATCTACAATAAAATCTTATGCAAATTCTTACTTCATCAGACCTCCAAAGACCAGAAAGCTCTGGAAACCATAACATCTCTATTATAATGGCATATCATCTAATCTCCATTATTGCATCTAGAACCAAAAGAGATGAATTAAATGTTCTTTCCTTCCATATCATACAATCATGTAACGTTCTCTCCTTCCATATCATGCAATCATACAATGTTCTCTCCTTCCATATCATGCAATCATGGAATGTTATTTACTTCCATATCACACAATCATACAATATTGTCTCCTTCCATACCACACAATTTTCTCTCTTTCCATATCATGTAATGTTATCTCCTTCCATTTCATCCAATGTTCTCTTCTTCCATATCATGCAATGTTCTCTCCTTCCATATTAGCAACTACTTTTATACAATGTTCTCTCCTTCAATATCATTAACCCTTGTACTGGCATATCTCGAATACAATAGAAAATAATCTCAAATATCATCATACACCAATCATCATAGTTGTTGTACCATGGGAAAATGATGAATGGGAAGCAATGCAATTAGGTGATTACTTCCTATCTTCATTAATTGCACATTTGGAAGGAAGATGCCTCTACTAGGCCCAAGAGGAAACTCAAGCGTTAAATGTGACAGTGATCCTTCGCTAAATATGGAAGTGATGAAAATGATAGGAGAAATGCAATGTAGATGGAAAAATGGACAAGCAGGTGAAAAAGAGTTAATAATAGACATATATAGAATGGCAGAGAGTTGTAACTGATAGAAACAAAAAACCAAAAACTAGATCTAACCTATACTTGAAATATGGGAACAAAATGCAGGGTACAAAATGTTTGAAATTTTCTGTACCTAGGAGCAAAATGTTTGAAATGTTATGTACCTAGGAATAGAGCAATTGAAATATTTTGTTCTAGGTGTTTTTGCCTGAAATTTTACATTCGACAATATCTTATATCTTTTTGAAATTTTGACAACAATTCTATAACCTATTCCCGCACACAGAAAAATAGGGAAAAGGTTTTCTAAAGGAGTTTTACTTGGTCAAACCATTTTTTTAGGAATCAACATTGGAAATAGAATGAAATTGCATAAACGAAAGTATGTAAAATGGTAAATGTTTGATTCACCTTTCATAAACCCTCATAGACAAATGCATAAATTGATCACACCCACAATGATGCTTGAATGTACTTGAAATCAAGGAGTTGACCTTAAAATTTAGAGTAGGAATCAAGGATACCCTCACACATGCATGGATCTATGATTTCAATTTATAGGTCTTCAATGTAGATATTCTTGATAACCGCTTGCAAAGAAGGATTATGGATGAGAATGGAATAAGGATCTTCTTTCTTGATTGATAATTCCTCTAATTGGCCATCATGGGAGAGAAACATGATTTAATTGGAGAATATTTCCTTTGAATTGAATTATCTTTAATAATTAGAGACTTGGAGAAATTGATCTTGGATGCTTGCCTTCAAATCTTGAATCCAATTACTTAATTTCTCAATTGCACTTGAAAACTTGGTAGCTTGATTGCCAAAATGCTTACATAAGGTTGTGATCTAAAAAATAAGGAGAGATGTAGGTTTTATATACTCAATCCTACATTTTGGGACTCAAAAATAAGCTAGACTGACCATGAGATCAAATTTCCTGATAGAACCCTGATATAGGGCCCTGGGCCAAATTTGGGCCCACACAAGTGAGAATTTTTTTTTAAAGGTTAAATTCCTAATAGGTTGTACCCAGATTCAAGCTGCATTTCAAGAGGAGTGAAAAGATGTGGGAGGAAAAAAGATAGGTTTCCAGGATCAAGCATAATGAACACTTTGACCTTGAAATAAAAAAAATGGGCTCTAATGGGTCCTAATAGAACATCTATTTATGTGTGCTAACTTTTTAAGATGGTAGATTTATCCCCCACATTAGCAAGAGTATAGGAAAAACTCATTCTCATGATAAAGTTGATTAATGCATAAGAACAATATTATCAAGGTCAAGGAAATAAAGAAACAACAAGCCCCCAAGTGACTTAAGTCTTCATCAAATTCAAAACAAAATAAGAGAGGCATCACTCATAAGAGCTTGAGAAGAGAGAGACAAGAAAGAGAGAAACATGACCACTATCCTAGTAAGGTACTACCTTATTATGGGTCATGAAAATAGAAAATGTTGTAAAAGATGGCATTGATGGTCTAGCAAGCTATGCTATGCTAATCAACCCATTAAAGAGGATTATCCCTTAAGGAAAGCATTGTCTCCGTTAAGGGATCCAAAAAGGCAACGAGACCTAAGGAAAGAATTGTCTCCAAAGTGATCAAGGCAAGGAAGATCATTCCTTAAGGAAATCATTGTCTCCATTAAGGGATCTAGAAAAGGAGGATCAATCCTTAAGGAAATCATTGTCCCCATTAAGGGACCCATCAAAAAGATGAAAACAAGTAAATAATTGTCTCCTTAGCCATCTACAAGAGGCCACATTGAATCATCGTGTGTGTGTGTGTGTGTGCAAAATGTCAAACAAGAAGAAAAGTGTATGCCCCCATGTTAAAGTGATTAAAAATGTCTTAACAAGAGCAATGTATTTAACAGATAATGCATGCACCCACAAGAAACATTTATACTATGAGATGCCCCCAAGAAAGTACATTCTAATGGTAATAAAACACATGACAAAGGAACATGAAGGGATCTACTAACTCAAGGGTCAGCATGATCAGCTAGATGCTATTGTCATCATCCTCTAGAGGTAGTATAATTGGAAGAAGAGAACATAAGAGTCACAAAGAAGATTATTTTTGGGTCAGCATCACAGAGACCAAAAAGATTAGGTAGCTACCATTTTGCATCATCCCCAATCAGACAACACAAAGGCACATTTACTAACACTGGAACATGCATGATATAACATGTAAGAACATATAGAAGAAATACAATTCCAAACATAAGAATGTCACAACAAGTTGATTCTTTTATCAACTTGTGCTAATGAAGGAACAAAGGTCATCTAAAGAAATCTAAACAAAACATATAAAAAGTAGAACATCGTGGGGGAATCACATTACAACAAGAAAAAAAAATCCACCATACAAGAGGAGCTAGTCAAGCATATTGCCTGCCCCTCCCATCTTGGTCTGTAGTGTTTAGGGAAGGTGGGAAACATGCAAAAGGAACAACATCCAGTACTGTAGATGGATTAATAGCCAGTTCCAAAAAAGACCATGTTATGAAGATAGGTCACTTTGTTTGTCACTAAGAGATATTTGTTTTGCAAATCTAGTTGGAAAATCATGATTAACATCAATAAGCTCATACATGTCATCAAAATCAGTAGCATGAATGTCATCACTTAGGAACATAAAAACCATAATCTTCAATTGTATCTTGTTCATTGAAATTAATTATTATAGAATCCAAGATATAAACAGAATTATCATGTTTGTTAAATTTTGTCTTTTTCAAATTAACTCCCTCCTTTGTGCTATGCATAGTATAGTTGAAGGGAATCAAAGAATCAGTCAGTTTCTTAGGAGAGGAAAGGTTTTTGGTTGCACACTCATGGGCTCTAGCATGATGTTTAGAATGGTGATCATGAGAAAAACAGTTGCATTTGGTTTTTCTTAAAATTTGGTTTGGTTTAGGATTAATCAACATCAAGCCCTTTTCTTCTTTAGGAGGAAGAATGGAAGGAACCAGACTAGGCTGAGAGATAAAATTGGTAGAATGCTTATAATATATAGGAGGCAGAATAGAAGCATGTATAGGAGGTGTAGCAGGTGTAGGAAGATGTCTAGGTCTAGGGAAATGAGATGGAACATCCTTAGGATTGCTAAGTTCACAAATCTTTAGGATTTTGTATATCTAATAGGACTGAAAGAGATTTTATTTGTGAGGTTAAGTGGGTTGAGGCATATAAGGCCAAATTAAGTTAAGGTCAAAGGACTCTCATGGTACAAAAGGCTGATAAAGACTATGATTAATAGTGATGACTCCTCCATTATGGGAAAATTTCAAAAACTTATGGATAGGAGAGACCAAAAATTTCATGGGGGTGAGCCAAGGAAGACATGTCCAACTTGAAACTAATCGGAAGCTGGGATGACAAAAAAGGTGACATTTAGATTTTTATCACCAAATTCTATGAAAAAATGATAGAACCATGAGTAGGATAAGTGAAGCCATTAAAAGTTTGGATCGTCACATCATATTTATCATACAAATCACGTTGAATTTATCTAGTATAAAGATGTTATTTAGTTATCACATTCACCATACAAGTATGTTCAACAAGGACACCATAGGAAAATAGATCATTAACCTTTGCAAAAATGTAAAGAGGACCATCAGGTGCTTTAATAATCTCAGTAGGATCAAAGTTAATGGAAATCTCAAGTTTAGTTTTGGATTTAGGTTTAGATTTAGATTGATCAATAAGATTGACAACATTTTTGGCTTCAACACACTTATCATCATAGTCAAAAACATGAGTGGAAGAAGAAGGTAAGGAATGGATAGATTCAATGGTATTGGTTGAATGAGAAGGTAAAGGATTGGTATAGATTTAAAAGTTTTGGTTGGGAGGTGCTACAATTTTTTTTCCTTGATCAGTAACAACCTCATAGATATAGTATTAGAACCAATGAGGTCTTGAATAATGTATTTCAAATGGAAACACTTCTCAGTATCATGGCTAGATTAACAATGGTATTGAAAAAAATCTTTGTGATCAAAGGATTTGGGAAAAGATTTGGATGTGTAAATTGGCTTAATAGGAGGAAAAATTAACACCTTAGCATTAATCAACTTCAACATCACATTATGCAAAGATTCAGAAAGTTGTCTAAAATTATGAGAAGGTCTAAAAATAGATGACAAAGGAGCCACACCTTTGGATGTTGCTAGCACTTGCTCATCGACATTGTTGGATGAATTAAATCTATTGATGAAGTTATTGGATTTATAAAAAAATTTATAGGACTGGGATACGACACCGCTCTTATCAACCAGAGCCATTGGAATGGTGCTCTCAAACTAACTCACTTGAAGATGATAATTATGAAGCATTGCACATAATTGGGTAAAATAGAAAAATTTAGAAAGATAAATCTTATGTGTAATATCTTTTTATAAGTTAAAAATGAAAATACATTGCACATAAATATCAAGAATAAGATAAGAAATTTGAGCATGCAAATGCTTAAATCTATCAATAAAATCAGTCACTTTTTATTTAATACCTTGTTTACAATTAGTCAAAGAAATCTTAGGACCAATGTTGTTTTGAAATTGTTGGATGAAATCATTAGTAAGAATTTGAAAGGAATCAATGAAATAAGGAGGTAAAGAACAATAGCATTACAATTCATTATCTTAGAAGGTTCTAATAAAAAATTTATCCATTAACCTATGATTATGAGAGAAATCATTGCACAATGTTTGAAAATTTTTGACATGGGTCAAAGGATCACCTTTGCCATTATCATTCTCTAGGTGTGGAATTTCCATTTCTTGAGTGATAACATCATGGATTATATCCAAAGAAAAAGGATTATCAATGTCACAAGTAGCCATGTTGAATTTGGATTGGTTCATAGAAGCAATCTTTTGTTGCAAAGAAGATACAATTTGAGCCAAGATATTAATGGTAGAGGCGATAGAAACATTGGTAGGAGAGATGTGTCAAAGATTTGGACCATTATGGACAATGTAAGGAATGATTGAACATGAAAAAGGAACACTATTTTAAGTGGGAATGGATGGAGGTAAAGAGACACATCGAATACTTGAAGGAATAGTGGAAACAATAGGATTATCAATACTAATATGTGTAGGATTAAGGTTTTGAACACAAGTAGTTATGTTAGGTGGAGAATAAGAAGATACACTAGGAAAAAAGGTAGAGATATGCATGGAGGTTTCAACACTAGTGATACATGAGATGAAATCTAGCTCTTGGGAACAAATACTTTAGCAATCATAATTTACCCTTAGTATCTTCTTTTAAGTACAGATTGCTATTTTCACTTGTTCTTACAAATTCAATGCTTATGAGATAGGAGTGAAGTCTTTCATACCGAGATGCAGGTGCTTGTTTAAATCCATACAAGGCTTTATGCGGTCTACATACCATTTTTCTCTTGTCTGGGTCAACAAACCCTTCTAGTTGTTCAATGTATACCTCTTCTTCCAATATTCCATTTAGGAATGCAGATTTGAAATCCATCTGGTATACCTTGAATCCTTTGAATGCAACATAAGCAAGAATAATAATAATTCCTTCCAGTATAGCAATGGGTGAAAAGGTTTCTCCATAGTCAATACCTTCTTCTTATGGATACCCCATGCATACTAATCTTGCTTTGTTTCTTGTGACTTCTCCATTCTCATTCATCTTGTTTTTGAATATCCATTTGGTACCGATGACATTCTTGTCATTTGGTCTCAGTACTAATGTCCATGTTCTATTCTTCTCAATTTTTTCTATTTCTTCATTCATAGCATTTACCCATTCTTCATTTTCAAGTGCAGTATTAATAGATTTAGGCTCAAAATTACAATTAAACATCTAGTGTTTAGTTACTTACTTCTTGTTTTCATTCCAGCCTTCTTGTCTCCTATGATCTGATTCTGTGGATGATGTTTTATAAAATACTTGGCATGTTTCATTTCATCTCTTTATCCATCATTTTGATCATCATCTTGACCTTCATTCTAATCTCCACCGCTCGAAACATCATTTTGAGAATTTTCCTGATTTTCTGTATTTGTAGCTATTGATGGGACTTTGTGACCAGTTCAACCAATAGTGACAAGTTGTCACTGAGTACCGGCCAACTACACCTGTAAAGGTTCTCCAGAGAATGAATTCTTCAAGCCTTCAAGCACCTGGGTGTCGGGTCTTGACGGTGCGGGGATGCTAAGCTAGGCAGGTGACTGTTTGTTTGGGGGGATAGCTGGTTTTACTCATCTTCTTCGGGGATTTCAGTAATGGGTTGAGGTTTCCTGCAAGAATTTTATGTTTACCAAATAAATTGCAAAAGATAGACTAGAGTTAGATTTTATTACTTCTACTTATAGTTTTGCAACATATTTCAAATATCAACAATGCTCCAAAGTAAGAACTACACTAAATAGTGAATACATATAGAACCAATGATTCATACATATTCAATAGCAAGAGGAAATGAGATTATTAATCTAAACAAAACATTAGAGAAAAGGACATCAAAAACATACAACACAAAATGACATCGCTAATTGTAGAGATCAGAACAACACATAATGAGTGGTCATAAGGTGTTCCTCCTTCTTCATTAACTTAAAGTGTTCCAACATCACTGGTGTACACAATCATGGCTCCACAAGAGAATTCTAAACTATTAAGAATTATTGAGCATTGAGCTCTTGAAACAACTGAAAATGAAAAGCTATCTTCTATTACTTGCTAGACTACAAAATCATCAATTTTGTCGACCCTTGTTACGAGGTCAGACTTTTTATTTATACACATAGTTTGCCCTAAAATTAATCTAACCTAAATCTACACTCAACATATAAAATACATTATCTGGTGGCCGATACTACATGCAACACTTACAATCACCTCGATAACTGCAGAGGTCTGACAAGACATAGGAAGAAGATAAGAAGAGAAAGCTAGAAGAATCGACATAGAGGAGAATGCCAGGGTATTAATAGAGGAAATAAAATCTTCCCGGTATTTGAGGTGACATGCCTCATAAATGCAGATTGCAGCTCCCTTTCTTCGATGCACCAGGTAGTAAATGCGGGAGCGGTGCCTTGGGAGAATCATTTTTCAGAGAGATCTCTTTCACCTGACATACCTTATCGGGATCACCTACCTACTGACCCCTTATTAACTGCTTGACAATGATTGGTCAGCTCCAGGGAGCCTGGACGTGGGTCACTGCGAAAGAATATAGAACTTAGGACCTGAAATTCCAGAGTCTGGGAGTTTACACTCAAAGAATAATGCATTTACAAACTTGCAACCTGCTGGTGAAAATATCCAGAGTCTGAAGAACTTTACTGTGCCTTGTATGTTTTGAATGCTTCTAAAAGTAGGGGAATTCCCTCTTCGTCAATACCCTTGTTGCACGCCTGGCAGAACTTGGCCGCCTCCAATTTCTCTCCCATATCTAGGGCGTTTCCCTTAAATTCTGTAGCCATCTTTATTGCATCATGGGCCCAGAGCATCATGCAGGATAAGTGTGACATTTTTTCTTTGTCAAAATCTCCTAGGGATTGGTACTGTGACTCCATCAATTCATCAAAATTCCCCATAATGTAGTCCACTGGAGTACATGTATCTGTACTGAAGGGATCAACTTCCGAAACCCTTGTGACAAAAGCCTTATATAAATTTAAAGAATATTCTACTCCTGGGACTTTTTCACTCAAGGCCACTACCAGTTGCTTGCTAATATCCAATTTGAGATCAAGCCTAGAGTGTTGGACCCAGATAAAATTGAAAGACTCTTCCCCCAAAATACCCATCTCTGCGATAGGTTCCTCCCCGAGATTCATGACTTCTCCTAACTCGCTCATCCATGCTTCATACTGTTTGGTTTCTCCCTCCCATAGAGAAATGGTGCCTTTAACCTGGTGCAAGATATTACTAGCCATATGCAGGTCCAAGAGTGTTGTTGCTAAGAAATGTTAGACATTTCCTACCTGCTCGGCTACCCAGTCATCCACTGCCTGCATTTTCTTCTTCATGTTCCTCAACGCGTCAATGTCACCCTGTGGTAGTGGTGTTTCAGATGTAGAATGTTCCAGAGGAATTGCAGTTAATGGTTGTGCTAGCTCTGTTAGAATCCCAAGGAGATTTGTAATATTTTCCTTTTCCTCTTTCAGTCTTTGGGCTTGTTTATCATATCGGGCCTCAATTTCTCGACTAGCCTCTTTTAGTAGGTCCTTTTTACCCTTCTTGTCCCTCTTCCCTAGATGTACCTCTGTAGATATATATTCTACAACACTTATCACTGCTTCCTCTTTGTCTAGGGGAGGTGTCGCAATGACTGCGACTATATATCCACCCAGACCAGTCTGAATGGAATGGAGAGTCTGAGCCTTCTTCGACTTGGGAATGCCTTGACCCTAGGCCATCATCTCGGCCAAGGAGAGATGGAATTTTTCCACCGCCAGGGCCTTTCTCTTTTTTGACTCCACCAACAATTATGGTGGTGGGTGTGGTCTTACTGCTAGGGCCTGATCATTTGGGTCATCTTCGAGGTTATGTTGTTCATCCCTGATATTTATAGTCTCTTCATAATCTTTCTCTTAGTTCCCAAGACCATCTTCACCATCCACCTTAGTGGTATCAATATATGTTGCCTCAGTGTTCCCATCCTTAGCAGCATTGGTGGGATCAACATCCATATCTCTGAGTTTCTCTCCCTCATTCTATTGTTGTTGTTGTTGTTCTCTGACATCCTCTATCGAGACATTCTCCTTTGTTGGCCTATCTTCCGGAGGTGGAAAAGGTGTGCAAACTAGATCTGATTGTAGTGTTATAGGGATCACCTTTCCAAATGTTACCACCTAGGATGAAGGACTACTCTAGGTGGTCAGAGGCATTTGGATCACGGTGGCTAAGGTTACAGTTACTCCTGAAGGTCCGGTTCCCTCAGCCGAAGCTGAATACTCATTTTGCACTTGCCTCTTTTCTCCTATCTCGGTCTCTGCGACTGGTACCTCTTGATCATCAGGGATGTCCACCTATTTTTTCTCTTTTTCCTTTTCTACGTGGACCTCTTGTTCCATGGAAACTTCCTTCTCTGGTATCTCCCCTCTATTGGGGATTATTTCTACTTCCTGTGCGGCGATCTCCTCCACCACTTTTCCTATCTCTCCCTATAAATTAAAAAATTCATCAGTCCCAAAGATATCATCAAAATCATTGTGTGGAGGGGAAGTCTTTGGGGGACTCTCTGGTTTAGGGGAGTCTGGGATAACTTCTACCTAGGGGATGACTGGCATCCCAGGACCTATATCTTCTCTTGGTGGAGGGATATTTGTTCTTTGCTTCTTTCTCCTTGTCACCAGTAGGGGCCTGGCATCCAAAATGGCCGCACTTTCATCTTCCACTACTATCCCTGCTACCTAGACCATAAGTTTCGCAAGTGAAGGGGAACTAGAAGGGAGGGCAAATTCTGCCAAAATAATTGGGAGGCCAAGCCAGGTGCTTAATACTTCTTTCATCTAATGGGATGCTGCCAATTAAAGGTGCACCTATTCCATAACGGGAACTAAAACTATAGATGGAACCTGGGCTAGGGTATCAAATTTTCTCTTTCCTTTGTCCCCACCTTGCCCAGAGGTTCTGGATCTAGAAGCAAATCCCTGCAAAAATGGGCCAACTCTGCGGGTTCTCTTTGGACATACCTTCAAAAAATACACATGACTATATTCAATCACATCATAGGTGATGTCCTTAATTGCTGGGCTTTCTAGGGTATCCCAATCCACCAGAGGGAGAGCCATCTTGTCCACTCCCTCATCCTTGTACTGTGGGTCTTCTGTGGACCCGATATTTGAAAAGTCGTTCAGAAAGGTCCAAATCTTAAGACACTTCATCATACCTTGTGTCATTCTGACAAAGTGCCAATTCTGGACTTCAAAATCATCTTGGCAGTCTGCCCAAAAATCCTCCATGTGAGACTCATGGGGGTTTGACACACGGGGCAATACCAAAGTTATCTTATCCACCAGATCAAATTTCTTCCACACCAAGTAAAATTCTGCTAGCCCCAAACATTTTAATTCATTATCAACTTCTTTTTCCGCTACAAGGTTGCAAGCATAGTTCCCACAGGTGATTGGGAAAGGAATGTTGGTGACCTTCTTGAGGCCAAAAAGAGTGTGGAGTTCCAGGATCTACCCGCAATACTCCAAAAGAATAATCCTATCCCCATAATGCTTGGGTAATAGGTAGGGTTTTCTGAAAAATCCGATCACCCTAATGTAAGAATGTTGTTGAAATTGGATGAAGTAATGGCAATAAGAACTGACCAAAGTCATTGCCTCCTTTGAAAGTTGGTAACCGAAATCCTGAGTGGGTGTAATAATGTTTTAGTAAATGAAGGAATCATTTACTGTGCAAAAATTGGGGAAAATAGCTTCCCATTGAATTTGTGGGAAATGGTCCCACAGAGCATTCTGGGTTGGCCCGATCCCGAGTATGCTGAAAGTGAGTAAACCCTGAGTTATGGGTCTTTGTTGTGCCAGTGCCCACAAAACATATGAAGTCATGTGGAAATTTGAGGTCTGGGTGACCTTGACAAGCTGGGAGTCCACATGATTGGAAATAATAGTTTCCCAATCAAAAGTCTATTTAGCAGAGGTGATGCTGAACAGGAAGTAATTCATCCATGCCAAAAATTCTTAGGCATGAGATTCTCCGAAGACCCTGCACAAGGAGATGATCCCCATCTGTATGTTTTCCTTGAATTGTGTGCAGGGATCTCCAACTTCATCTTTATACAATCCTTCCTCAGGGTCTTGAGCCAGTTGGTGTTGAGGTATTTCTGGGCCATCTGTAGAACCTTTTCAAACTCGTGTAATGCTAAGGCTCGGGTGATCATAGTAGAATTGGAGAAATGGGGGATCCCTAGTCTCAAAGAAAATGTTGCAGTGTCCAAAGACACTAAGGGTGTTGGGTAGCCCAAGGGAAGAGGAGAGGTAAGCATGACAGCCCAGAAAATTGTGTTATAGTGTTCTGCCAATGTAAGAATAAGCTCTAGAGCCTGCACTAAGCAGGGGAAGTAGGTGGATTTGAGGATTCTGGAGGCTGCCACATTTAGTGCCATCTGATCTCTGACCTTACACTGAATAAACATCAATTTTACCAAGGCCTGCAATTCAGACCATGCTCTAACACTTGTGTTGGTGATCATCTGTAACTTGGAATCTAATTTAGATCCCAGAATAGTTCCTTCCTTTAAATATTTTGCGGTCAGTGGAAGCTTTTCTAAGGCCTTCTTAGCCTTGGTCCTAGTAGCTACCCTGGTTGAAGTGGTTGTGAGTTTCAGACTCCTGGGAGGAGAAGATGGTTCAAAAATGATGGATCTATGAATTTATCGACAACCTGCAAGACCGAACAAATGTCAGTGTGGATAAAGCACAATAAAATTTTGGGTTCTGGAGATTTCATCACCGCCTCGCATCTGTTCCTGAAAAGGTGTTAGTTTGCATCAAACCTCAAAAATATATTAAATGAAATGAATTGTTTGGGAATTTGATCAATGCCTAGGGATTCTGGCTCATGCGGTGAATGTAGTGAAGGTCGAAGGGGAACATGGGACCCAAAGTTTGGAAAAATGACCGTTATCGACATGACCAAAAATTACATGTACTAGGTTGACATAGGGTGTCACGTGGTCATGTAATAAAGGGAGTAATGACATTAAATGTGAAAACTTTCCTAACATACAAGGGAATGAATACCACTTGGGCCAGTTTTGAATGCTCACATATGGGGAAATAAACATGTCATCAAACTGGAGATGACAAAGGAGAGAGAAAGCCTACAAACTCGACTAGGCAAGATGCCGAGTTTGAATTTGCAGGAACCAAGTGGGAAAGCTTGACATTTGATCACATGCAGAGGTGTACGGTGATCTCTCCACCAGACAGGGGGGAATATATAAAAATGCACAGAACTTACATGCACACAGACTAAAAACACTTATGCACAGAAGGCCGAAGAACAATTTATAGACTGAGCCAGAAATGAACTTACTTACAACTACTTACAAAATAATGATAATTTACAAAATCTATAGAAAATGTACAAGAGTTAAATTTTTTACAACTGCACCAAGGGCGGACAACCCTCTAGCAGAGCCATCCCACCAACGGGAAGTGACGATAAAGAATGGGACGGAAAATAGAGAAGACAAAAGGAAAGAAACCCAAAACAAAACAAGAAAGAAAAGAGGAGGAACTAGAAGGGCTTACCTTAGAAAGGAGGGATGTGGAGGACAAACATGAGATGTGCTCTAGAAATGAATGGCTTTGAATCACCATGAACACACAACTTCCAGTCACTATTAGGTATTGTTTATGTTTTTGGGAACAAATCACACTTAGCTAATGTTGAACTCTCTCTAATCACTTTGAATCGCTTTGGGGTAATCTTTTCACGGTGAATGTAACAATGACTGGTGAAACTCTATTTATACCCCTAGGGTAAAAACATACCGCTTCTTTCCACAAATCCCAAGAAAGGCAAACCTCCAGACTCCGAGCCCAGGGATCCCTTGCAACCACACCCTCTAATAAAAGAGGAGGTAGTGATAGAGAATCCTGGAGTTCAAAAATCCAACTAGCACAAAAAAAACAAAAACAGTCCACGTACAGGTCCCAGAGGAAGAGAAACCAAGAAGAAAAGAAAACAATGACCCCGCGGAAGCAAAGGCTGGAAGAAAACAAAAGGAAAAGAAACAAGGCAAAGGAAAAAAGGGGGACCCAACATTTTCCCAACAAAATGTAGGGACAGGTATGCAAGGCATAACAATAGCTTGATGCTTGGGTACAATGTTCTGTTGCTCAGGAGCGATATACTATTTCTCAGGAAGAGTGTCAAGTTCTTCAGTGTAAACAAACTAGTTGTAGTCTTCAAGTTCTTTTTTGCTTTCCTCATAATTTTTCTCTGCATATTTATAAGCCTTGATTTTGGTGGAATACCCTAAAAAGATACCTTCATCACTTTTGGGGTCAAGCTTTCCATTTCTATCATCTTTCAAAATATAACATTGACTACCAAAAATTGTGAAGTAACTTACATTGGGTGTGTAACCATACCAAAGCTCATAGGGTGTCATTTTGCTGTCTTTCTTCAATTGTACTCTGTTCAATGTGTAGACAGCAGTACTGACAGCTTCCCTCCAAAAAGTTTGTGTGATGCTTTTTTCTATCATCAGTGTTCTTGGACAATCAACAGTGGGTCTGTTTCTCCTCTCAGTAATCCCATTTTGTTGTGGTGTTCTTGGTGCAAAAGACTATCTTTTAATTCCATGCTTATTGCAATAGTTAGTGAATTCATCTGAAATAAATTCCCCTCCTCTATCTGAACTTAAGCATTTCAATTCCTTACCACTTTGTTTTTCTACCAAAGCTTTATACCATTTAAAAATCTTGAATGTTTCTGATTTTTATTTTAAGAACATAACTGTCATCATTCTAGAATAATCATCAACAAAGAGAATACAATATCTATCACCATTGTATCTCTTTGTTCTCAATGGTCCACATAGATCAGTATGGACTAATTTTAGAATAACATTAGATGTATGGGCTTTAATCTTGAAACTATACTTTGTCATCTTACCTTTTTTGACAATTCTTACACATGATATGCTCAGGCTTTGACATGCTTGGTACGCCTCTTACTTTCTTTTTATTACTTATCTTAATCATGTTGTAAAAATTCACATGACATAATCTTTTATGCCACAACCATATGTGTTCATTTCTATCCATTAAACAAGTAGTGTTTATATCGTCAAGATAGAAAAGGTTACCTTTTGTCTGTTCACCAGTTCCGATCAACCTTCCTGATTCATTAAAGATCTTTGCCTTCTTATTCTCAAATGCTACTTGGTGACCTATTTTATTTAGCTATGAGACACTCAGCAGATTATAATTATGTCCTTTTACCCTGTATGCATTTTCACATTTGATCAAGTTATTCAACATAATAGTCCATTTACCTTCAACTGGACAAGTTGTGTCATTACCCATTCTTACTGATCCACCATTATAGTACTCAAAATTTTCAAAATTTTGTTTATCACCGGCCATGTGGCGAGTGCAACCACTATCTATAATCTAGACACCATTCTTAATAACCTTAGATATGAGTACAATTTCTACATACCTTTCTTCTTCGTCTAAATCATCCTTCATGGCCAAAAATACCATCTCAATGTCTTCATCAGTTTCGGTGTCAGTATCTCCATCTATGTTCTCCGCTAGGTGACAAGATTTCTTCTCTTTGTTCTTGTAGTCTCGGGTATCTCTTTTGTGAGATTGTTAGTTGCTTCGGTAATCTTTGTTGTTACTTCTATCAAACTTCTTTTCATATGATCGATCATTACTTCTGTCATCTTTTCTTTTGTTAGGACATCTAGCAACAAAGTGTCCAAGCTCTTTACAATTAAAACATACAAGTGGCAATTTACCTTTGTATCTACCTTTGCCTCTCTACAATCTTCTAGCCATTAGTGCTTCAATCTCATCAAGATCTTGGTCATCACTATCACTTTCACTATCATTTCTAATAGTGTGTTTATGCCTTGATTTACTTATTTTCAAAGAATATTTGAATGTAGACTCAATAGATGGTAAGACAATGTTATCAAAGTTATTCATCTCAAATGAAATTAGTCTACCAATCAGACTATCTAGAGTAACATTATTGTTTGCAACTTCTCTCATTTCTTATATAGCAGATACTCTAATAGCATATATATGCATTAAGGTTCTTAGGATTTTACTTACCACTGTCTCTTGTTCAAGTATGCCTCCAAGTCCTCAGATAGAATTGACTACCTCTTTTATTTTGCAGCTATACTGAGTGATATTTTCTCCTTCTCTCATTCTTAGGTCATAAAATTTACCTCTTAGAATTTCTGCCTTTACTCTTAGTACATTAGCATCTCCTCCATGTATTAGCTTCAATTTGTCCCACATTTTCTTTGCAGAGGTGCAATTTTTAACATCTTCAAATTCAGCATTAGAGATAGAGGAAGAAAGTTCTATCATCATTAAATTATGCTCATGCTTTTCTCTGAATTGTTCAAGTGTGTGAGGTCCTGTATGCAACACAAATTCAGTATCTAAGTATTGAACAACATCATTTCCAATACCTGATACGTGGAGTCTTATTATGCTTTGTCATGATGCAAAGTTGTCCTTGTTCAACTTGGGCACATCTCATTTTCTCATCTTGTGATCTTTTGCTTAGGTCTTGAAACCTCCCTTCTAAGCACACAAGCTATAATACCAATTATTAAAATAACTAAAAGGGGGAGGGGGGTGAATCAGTGGCCTAAAAAATATTTCAATAAATTAACCCAAAAAATTTGTACCATAATATTAAGCCTCTAGTTATCTTCAGTCCTACAAGATGAATGACTTGAAATAATCTCAACAAATAACTACTACTAAGAGTTCATTGTTAAACCTTATTCTTACTATTTACCGATTGGCAGTCTTTCTTTTACCAAAATATAGTAAATTTCTTAGTGAATACCGACCAATCCAGATTAGTTAGGTGTAATGCAAAATACTAAAGTAATGACTCATAAACACATTGACATAGATTTTTAACGTGGAAACCCTGTTAAGGGAAAAACCACTTGGGACCAGTAACCCAAAATTTGTACTCTTCTGAAGTGAGCTTGGTGAAGAGCCAACCTTGTTAAAGGTTACAAACATGTTGTTAGGTGTGACCTTGTTAGAGGATTTAAATAGAATAGTTTGTCACTTGATATCGGGCATCTCTATGCTACCTTTTATGACCAAACCCAGTGTAGTTTGTCAAATGGTATCTGGCATATTATGTTATCTTCATGATCACACTTTTTGATACTCCTTAGGATATATCTCAATATAGAAAAGATTGTTAAGTCCTTCTCGATTAAGAGACTTTCTGATTCAATGGATAAACTGAAATAGTAAATGATCTATTCACATATACAACTATACTTTACAGATTTTCAGATCTATTGTAATCTCATAATACCTTTTCTCCACTTATTTTTGCTCAGTGATGTTATGCTTCTCTATTGCT
Source organism: Thuja plicata (assembly GCA_018584345.1). Classification (NCBI taxonomy): domain Eukaryota; kingdom Viridiplantae; phylum Streptophyta; class Pinopsida; order Cupressales; family Cupressaceae; genus Thuja; species Thuja plicata. Next base: position 1,841,273 of record MU224350.1, on the reverse strand, counting down.
TGGTGTCCACAAAATTAGCTCTGTTCTTCAGCTTGATTGATCAGGTCTGATTGAAGTCTTCCTTCATCAGCTTCTCCTTAGCATCTTCTTTCTCTATTCACCCCTAATTCATAATGAATTAGTTTATCTCTTTATAGACATGATTTCACCATTTCTCAATTCTTGACTTTCTTGTTCTTGGCGTGATCCACAATTCTAGCCAATCTTGCTTTAAAGCTTTACTTCAGTTTTATCCTATAGATTTCTCGTTGACAACTGGAATAAAACAACTTTAAATCTTTCTCTTATCTCTGGCTTTAACTTTTCAATGAAAACAATATTAACAGCCAGTTAACTCCTTCTTTAGCTCTTTCCAGCTAATTATTTTTCCATTTCTGAACTTCAGTTCCTTTTGATGTTTAACTCTTTGTTAGCTTCGGTCAACACTTTAGTTCTCCTCGGGCATCTCCATCGAGGTTTTCTATCTGTCAGGGTTGTCTATCCGTCGGGGTTGTTTTTCCATCAGTAATGCTTATAATTCTTCTTGTCAGTAATGCTTGTTGGTTTTCTTGCTCGGGCATCACAGTGACTTTCCTCTTGGGTTTCTCTTTCTATGGGGGTGCACGACCCATCAGTGTTTGTAGCCACTTAGTGAATACTAATCTTTAATGCATTACTAATAGCATAATATTTATCTTTCTGGTTCTCTAAATTCTCTGACACTTTGTATATAACCAATCAGATTATATCAAGTTGACATCAATGGAAATACAATATATTAACTGATTTAATGTCTTGCATTAAATTTCGATAGCTTGGTGATCATCAACTTAACATCTTCAAACAGTCAGTCAGTTATAGTTCATCAATGTCTCCCTTTTGCATTGATGGAAACACACTACATTATCACACTATATTATTACTAATACAATATGAAATATATCATTTTTAGTTCATCAATCTACCAATCTTATAACCAATACAAATGTATGGCTCTCGGTAAGCTCATATAGCTTAGATTTGTTTCTTGCAAAAATATTTCTTCAATCTTCAATCCCTTCACTGGATAGATGTAGCAACTTTTGATTATTTCTCTCTTTATGTTGTCTCTCCCTTTGATTTTTCCTCTCCTTGATCATCTCTTTTTCTTTTGACAATAATATAGTCATCTCTTCCTCATGATACTTCTCTCCCTTAGGATATCTTCTTTCCCTTTGATGGATATTTCATATGTAATCTCTACCTTTGGATATTCTTGATATTTTCTCCCTTTGGATAATGATAATCTCTCCCTTTCAATTCTTAGGAACTTCTCTCCCTTTGGCAACAATGCCAAATAAAACATTGATGATGCTAAAGTTATATCCTTTCACCTTTTTATAATATACTCCTTGAATTTCCCTATCCATCAGCAATATAGTGACTCTAGTTTTTGGTGTAGATATGTACCTTGTTGTGTACTGATGTATCTTTGCAGTCTATCTCTTTTCTTGCATCAACATAAATGATCTTCTGATTATGTGTAGGCTGATGCTGCCTCCTATTTAGCTTACTGACCAATAGACAAGGGTCAGACCCCTAGTCTTTCTCTCAGATACTCAAATGTATCTTTAGGCAATGACTTTGTAAATATATCGGCTATTTTTTCATTTGCTTGAACATATTCCAATATCACTTCTTTCTCTTGCAGTTGTTCTATTAAGTAATGATACTTGATAGAAGTATGCTTAGTCTTAGCATGCATGACAAGATTCTTAGAAATATTTATTGCACTGGTATTATCACAGTAGATAATCACTAGTTTAAGAATTTTCATATTCATACCTTTTAGTAACTATTTGATCCTTGCAATGATAGAGAAGTTTGTAGCAACAATCACATATTATGCTTCTGCAATAGATTGTGAGATGCATCCCTACTTCTTGCTGATCCATGTGACAAGTTTGTCACCCATGAAGAATGCTCATCCAGTTGTTCTCTTTCAATCATCTAAATTTCCATCCCAATCAACATCTGTATAGACTTGAAGCTCAAATTTTCCTTCTCTTTTATACCATAAGACATAGTCCTCGATCTTCTTTAGATATGTCAGAATTCTCTTGACAACAGTCATGTGCGATTCTTTGGGATTAGTAGAGAATCTTGCAACTATTCCAACTATATGTGCTATGTTTGGTCTGGTATGAACAACATACATTAGTTTTCAAATAATTAATCTATACAAGGTCTAGTTTACCCCATTTGATTTGTCTTCTTTTATCAAATTACATCTGATTTCCATAGGGGTTCTAACTAGCTTGGAATCTTCCATCTTGAATATCTTCAACACTTCCTTGATGTATTTGGATTGTGTAATATATATGCCTGCATCTTGTTGAAGAATCTGTAGACCAAGAAATAATTTGATCTCCCCAAACATTGACATCTCAAAGTCCTTGATCATTTCATTATCAAAGGATTTACATAACATTTCATTACCCCTAAATATGATATCATCAACAAATATTTCAGCAATCAGAATATTACCATCGATATCTTCTTTTAAGTACAGATTGCTATTTTCACTTGTTCTTACAAATTCAATGCTTATGAGATAGGAGTGCATTATTTTATACTAGGCTCTAGGTGCTTGTTTCAATCCATAGAAGGGTTTATGTAGCTTACATACCTGATGACATGTAACTGATTGAATGTTTGATAATGTTAAGTTGAAAGATAGTGCAGATCATTAAATCAGTTAATGGACTATATTGTCATTGATGTAAAATTGATTTCATTTGTACGGTCATGTACATAATGCCAAAGACTTCAGAGAACTAAAAGAACCAAAGTTATGCTTTCAGCAATGCATAAAAGTCAAGTATTCACTAAGTGACAAACAACACCGATGGAGTGCACACCGACGGACAGAGAAAAGAAGAACAATCATAGTGATACTTGACGATCAGAAGAATAGTGTTGCCTGACGAAGCAAAAGACAGGATGCCCGATGAGCAAAGTCAGAAGGTTAACCGACGAGTAAAATTCTGATGATTCCCAACAGATGGAGATCACGAAGCTAACTGGAGTCTCACCGATGGAACAGTCAGTTGTCATTGACGACTAACTGTAGTGGTGACCGACAGAACCCAGAGTTCAGAAAATGACAAAATATCTAGCTAGAAGAGCTAAAAATAGACTTAACTAGTTGTCTAATTTGTTTTACTCGACCAGAGATAAGTGATTGATTTAAAGTTGATTTGTATAGTTGGCAAGAAAATATCTACATGACAAATCAGGAGTTATGCTTTAAATCTAATTGGCTAGATTGTTTATCACACCAAGAATCAAGAAACAATGAATATTATGTCTATATAAGAGACACACTTAATTCATTTATGAATGAGTTTAAGGGGAGTGAATATAAAGAGGATGCTGAAGAGAAACTGATGAAGAACAACTTCATGTAGTGCTAATCAAACAAGCGGATGGAAGATCTAAGGAATTCTGCAGATACCAATGAACAATGAGCACAATATCATAGAGCAGAAAGTATGGAGCACAAGGATTGAATTGATACATTGGTTAGAGAGGTAATGTACTTAAATAGATCTAAAAATATATAATTCAAGTTGCAATATGAACAAAACCTAATGTTTCAGTTTAACCATTGAAGCATCAAGTCTCTTAACCGAGCAGGACTTAACAATCTTTTATATATTGAGGTACATCTCAAGAAGTGCCAAAAAGGTTGATTCATGAAAGTAGCATTGGACTTGCCCGATACTTATTGACAGTCTAAGAATGAGGCTGATTCAAGGATGGTAGCAATAGATGCCCAATACTAAGTGACAAAGTCTATGTATAAAATCCTCTAACAAGGTCACACTTAACAGTGTGTTTGTAAGCTTTAACGGGGTTGGCTCCTAACAGGGCTCACTTCAGAACAGTGAAAATTTGTGCTACCAGTCCCAGTGGTTTTTCCCTTAATAGGATTTCAATGTTAAAATTCATGTGTTATATTTGTATGATTCATTTCTTTATTGTATTGCATCTTACATAGCTAACTCTGGATTGATCAGTATACTCTTCTTATTTACCGAGTTTCGGTAAATAGTTATACTGCTTATCGATAATCAAGAAAGAATAAGGATTGATAGAGAAAATTGACAGATAGTTAATCATTATTAGTATTTGATGGCATGCATCTTGTAGAGACATAATAATCTAAGATTTATAGATTGGTGGTTAAGTTTGAAGGATAAATTTGAGGCCACTGATTCACCCCCCTCTTAGTTATTACTAACAATCGGTATCAGAGCTTGTGTGCTTAGAAAGGAAGGTTTCAAAACCTAAGCCAAGATCACAAGATGAATAGATGAGATGTGCCCAAGTTGAAAAAAGACAAATTTGCTTCATGGAAAAGTAGGATAAGACTCCACTTATGAGGTATTGGTAATGATGTTACTCAATTCCTAGATACTAAATATGTGTTTACCACATGAGTATTGAAAGTAGATCAATTGAGAGAGAAGCATGAGCACAACTACATGGTCATAGAGCTTTCTTCCTCACTCTCTGATTCTGAATTTGAAGATATCAAAGATTGCAAAACTGCAAAGAAGATGTGGGAAAAACTGAAGCTTGTACATGGAGGTGATACAAATGTTCTGAGAACCAAGGCAGAAAACCTTAGAGGAAAGTTTGAAGATCTCAGAATGAAAGAAGGAGAAAACATCACATAGTACAACAAAACAATCAAAGAAGTAGTCAACACTATATGAGGAGTTGGAGGTACACTTGAAGAGGATGTTAGAATACTTCAGGGATAATTGACAGGGGGGGTGAATAAGTTATCAACAACTTTAAATCTTTTGTACTTATTAATCTAGATTGATATAACTCAAATGCACATTCAGATAACACATTACACAACACATCAATTTGGTTACAGGGAAACCAAATGGTAAAAACCCCGGTGGGAATTAGTACCCACAAAGAACTATACTGTTTATAGTAATCCCTGTTAAAA
>MU224350.1:1793396-1808135 GCA_018584345.1 Thuja plicata | reverse complement strand
TATATATATATATATATCTATGTGTGTGTGTGTGTGTGTAATAATAAAGAACATTATGATTGTAGCCACACAAAGACATCTATGGATCAGATAGAGTTTTTCATGCAGAAGAATAGATAAAGAAGAATTCAGTTATGAAGAACTAGATTCAAGGCTACCGAGCAGAACAAAGGTATTATCAATCACAATAGATGATACATATATTGTGTGAACTTAGTGGATATATAATCATCAATTCAAGATTGCAAGTTATCAGGTCATAAATATTTTTGTCTACTCTCTAAAAATTGTAGAAAATAGAAAAAATCCTTCAAAAAGGTGGACTTAATAGTCTTATTGTAAATCTCTTAACTGAGTGCACACATACACTATGTTGCTAAAATATCTTAACTGAGTACACCTTACAAGTATAGCTTGTTAATCCTAACAGGGTAATATCATCAGAAGTGATCACAATTTTTAGCCTTAACTGACACCTTCCATTCTATAGATAGTGAAGCTTTGTTGGTTTCATTCCCACCACAATTTTTACCTTCTAACAAGGGTTTTCTGCATTATCAATTCTCGTGTTATGAGTAAATAAGTTTCGTGAAATTTTCTATGTTTTTTTACATGCATTTACATTTATACTATGATATTACATGCATGAGGTAGTAAAGAAACTATGGTCAGTTATACAAGCAATGAATACTAATTCACCCCTCCCCTCTTAGTACACACCCTTCCATTATTCCAACACTTTTGTCTTTGGTTTTCCTTGATGTTTGAACAACTTAACATTCATTGATATAACAAGGTGTGAATACATGAGAATGGTTTTGTGCTTCTCATAGTCTTCAAATGCAGGAATGCCATTATTTCTAATCATCTATGTGCACAACCATGTTCCCACAAAAACATGTGATCCTGTTGGATATGTGAACATATTATCATCTGTCATCGGTTGTGCAAGTTTGTTCTTTCCTTGTACATAATGTACTAACTCATTTTGGGGCTGAAATTTAGAGTTCTCTGCAAAGTAAACGACTGATAGAATAGTGCCAATCGGGAAAGTGTCCTTACAAATCCTAAATTTTTGATCCAACCACTGAGATATATGACTATGCCTTGCATACTTGTAAAAAAGATTACTCCTAAAATCTGAAATGAAATCAGCTACATTACATCCTTTTGTAACCAACTCACATCTAAAGCCTTCACCTCCACTTTTCAATGTATATTTAACAGTTTTATATACCTTTTTTTGGACAATTGTCTTTCCAAAATCATGTTCGCATCCCTCATGAAAACATGAAAAAAACTTCACTAGGTCACCACACTCTGAGCACTTGTCATTTAAGCAATCATGTCTATAAAAGAAACATCCATCATCTCTAGGACATAAAAAATGATCTAGAAAGTCTCTTGACAATTTTGGAAGAGCATTTGCACTACACTCCTCCAACATTTCAATTGTATGCAAAGTAAAATGAAGGAATCGTAACAATTCATGGTGCATTGAAAACTCCACATGATATTTGCAACAACAAGTATTTCGAATCTTAAGAGGCACAAAAAAAAAGGCTTGATGTAAGGAAACTCAGGTGCGGAAACAACTTCCTACACTAATCTCTAAAGGAAAGTATTGTGCAAATTATTTTAAATCCTTACAATTTCAGATTCGTTAACTACTTTAACAATGATATTGCAGCCATATACCATGCATACAAAATTAGAGAATAACACAATGATTTACCCAGGGAAAACCTTTCAATAAGAAACCCCAACAATCCAAAACCTGCACAATGTATTATCTTCAACACAACGATTACAACACACTTACAATGCAAGTTCTTTTAGGAGACAATCGACACACTAAGAAAAATCCAGTAGCACTAGAATATACGAAAAATACACTCTTTTTCTATATCTTTCAGTAACCCTAAAAAATGCTTATATCATGCGCTTTCCTTTTTAGGCCAACTTCCCGTCATTTGAAACTTCCTAACATAGCTCTTACGTGTCATAGGAATCCGTCATAACTGTTTCAGCCATGATCTCCTTACAAACAATTCAAGATGTTGACACATCAAGTGGAGTGACACATCAACATGCCAACTAGACATGTACACTCACACTTAATTACATTATTTGCAAGAAATACATTTAAAAAAAAAAAAAATAAGAATAGGAATTATCCAAGGTTGAGACACCTTATTCCTAACATTGAATGCTTCAAAAGCTCTTTGTGATATTTGCAATGTTGGATGTGTCTCACAAATTTTTTTGAGCACCATTGTTTGACTCACCTCCAAATAATGTTTTGGATGCGGGGTGCAATCTCGAATACCAATTCTCAACTTCAAGAGATCCTTCACATTTGGTGACACTCTAGAGTTAGATTACCAAAATAGTTGAATTTGATCCTTCACACCATTGGTAAGCTTCTTATCACAAGGTGGATGTCTCCCACCTTAATCCCATGTATTATTTTGAAGAGGATCATCAAGTCTTTCTCTTCTTGCAAGTGCTCTATCAAAAGATTTATGATTTAGGTTCAAGTCAACACAATTTTTTTCATCAAACGAGCCTTTCTTAAATGATGAATTACTAAGGAGGTTGTAATAATCCTCCTAGCGGCTCTCTTGTATTTTTCCTTGGTAGTCTTCCCAATGGAATTGAGAGCACTAAAAATATTTCTCACAATAATAGCTATTCCTCTCATTTTTCTTGTTTACACTAATCTTCAATTTGACTAGTATAGGTCTTATCTTCTGGATCTTTAACAACTGCACAAACATTTTGCATTGCTCAACCAATGTCTTGTGGCTAAAAAAATGATCAAAAAAATTTGAAACCCACCACTGAATGGTTCTTTTTGATCTCTTGCCATCAAAATTGCTCATTATGTTCTCATCAATTTCAACTAACCATTTTGTTGTTCTTGAAGGTCTCATATTTTAAGTTTGTCTTTCTTCCTCCCAAGAGAATTCATTTCTCATATAATTTGGAGATGTGTAACATTGATTTGGTTCCTGTACACCATTATCATTGTCAATTCCTTCATATTCAATTAGTGGATTGTCATTACCAATGTCCACACTTCCATTGTCCACATCTACATGTTCATTTTCAAATCCTGCATTTTCATCTTCAATGAATACATTCTCATTTTCAATATTAGTGTCATAAATCATTTCAAATTCATGTTCTTCTTTACTTGAAATTGCATTTAAGGGTGGGCCTATGCCCTCATCTTCATTAATATTTAACATACCTTGTCTCTTGCTCAGGTGGGAAACCCTATCTATTCCTCTATACACTTCAATCTCTTCATTTGTGAGCTTCCTCTTCCATTTATGATTTTTCCGACTACTACTCCCCATGGTGAGACCAAAAATATGAAGCAAAAACCTTTAATAATAGAGAAATTCCAACAAAAAGGGTGTAAAAAGTAGTTTTTTTAATCTTCCACTACTGCAATCCCATGATATTCTCTGCATAAAATATTGTTCTCAGACTGAGGGACCTAGAGAATCATTTTTTGCTTATGGATTCCAGTAAAACAAATTGGATATTCGATAATATTGGATATTTGATATTATCAGATATCTAAAATCTCCCGCTCAAATTTGCAATTTTGAAAAAAAAAATCATCTTATTTTGAATATTTATTTTACTTTTTCATAACTATTATAAATTTTATTTTTATAATATTAATATTATATTTTCATAATATTATACTCTCTCTCTCTCTCTCTCTCTCTCTCTCTCTCTCTCTGATGTGCAGCTACATTGCAAGAAGCCACTTAGATGGTCCCTAATCTCAACTTGTGAAATTTCGTCACTTCACCAAATCTACACTCTATGAAATTTTCAATAGGTTAATTTTCAACTTTCCAAATCACCTTCCCACTCTTCCAACTCTCCTTTATCCTTTGAATACTAGATTCAACTTGTTTTTAATTTGGGCTATAGGGATATTTTCCATAAATTGAACCAAATTAGAGAAACCTTCACCACTGGCTTCAAAAATCTTTATCAATGGTTAAAACACATTACTTAGGCATAGGGGACATGGAATCACCCAAACAATTTATTCCCAAACCCTCACAAACCCAATAACTATGACTGTCTTAGAAACCCTTGTAGCCTTTTCTAGGTGGTTTTCCTAGGATAAATTTTGATTTTGAAATGGGACTAGGTAAATAAAACATAGATTTGGGGACCCTTTTGGAAGTTACAACAAAACACAAAGTGGCAGAAACCAACTCTACTCTAGCACCTCTGAACACTCACAAGACACACATACCTAATTGGCCAAATTAGGCTTGGTTTGCATAGCAAGTACTAAGGGGTGGGTTCACAAAGTTGATACAAATATCTAGGATTTTCTACTACCTCAAAATACCCCAAATAAACAACTTACCAAGTCCCACCAATCCATTCATTCATCTGCACACACATATACTTAATAGACTAGCTAAATACATATGGATATTTAGCCTAGGGCTTGACCTTAAAACCAACAAACAAAACAATGAAGACCCAAGCCTTTGGAATCATAAAATACATGTACCAAACTTGTATGTTCCAAGTGTCCATGAATATCCACTAGTAAAATATCAAGTTAGGGCCCCATCTTTGGCTCATATCAAATCCAAATTGGACCAAACCAAAAGTAGATGAAAGTAGACTCACAAAATACAAAATTATGTCACTGGCTTTGATCAATCAAAATTCTCAGGAAAAATTGTTCATATTCCTCAAAAATCATCAAGCCCGTACAATCTATCTCTCTTCCTTAAAACAAAGTGTTAGAATTCTTAAAATAACTCCATCCCAATGATCCAACTACTCTAGGAAAGGTTGTGACTGTTGGTGTTCCAAATGCAATGTCTCGAGCAACTTTTGAAAAGTTACTCAAGCAACATTTTTGCAATTTCACAACATTTGATAGTTTTTGCACTTTTAGAAAAATGACAACAAAATAAGACTCCAAAGGACTCTGGAATGAATCTAAACATAAAAGGACCTTGGACAAGGTCAAAATTACTAAAATCAGTATAGAAACCAAAACACCTAAACAACTAAATTGATGGCCTTAATGGTATAAGGAGACTTCAAGGTTTATAATGCACCTTAAGACCCTTAACCTTACAAAGCAAACCAAGATTTTATATTAGGATGATCCAAAGGATCTTATCCCTTTATTTCAAAAAAAACTATCCTATCTTTGAAATATGTAGAGTTCTCTCTCTCTCTCATGTACTAAATCATGTTGGCAAGTGATCTATTTTTCATGGTGAGATCCACTTTCTGGTTGTCATTTATTGAAACACATCTGGGTTACAGATCGATTCTTATAAAGTTAAGTTTTGATGACTCTAAAATTGACTAAGTACAGAAGTAGAGATACAGAGGTATTTTGGGTGTCGAAGATCAAGATCAATGAATTAGGGAAAGAAAGCTTAGAGGAAGGTAGTATGGGGTATATGTGACCTCCTCCTAAGATCAATTTTGTTTATAATATATTTACAGAAAGTTAGAGAGATGCTAAGACAGACAGACAGTAGCAGAACAATGATATTGAGCAGTCGGACAGAAGCAAAGATTGAGAGAGTATGAGATGGACTCCAGGCAATAGGAGATGGATTATGGTTGTTCATAACCTACAATTTGATTATGTAAGAGAATCGACTATGCATTTAATATTTTCCTTACTAAATGTATTTGTATTAAGAGCCAAATTTATAATATTTGTAAAAGTTGTATTGGGAGCCGACTTTGTAGAGTTGTGAGATATATATGTAAGATCTTTGTGATAAAGAGATGTGATGGATTGAAGTGATTGAAGTTGTAATTGAAGAAGAGTTTTTGGATGTGATGTTCGAATGGCAGAGCAGAGAATGGCATAGATCATTGATGAACTATCTAAGCATTAGTGATACTTGTTTTGTTCATGACTGAGAACACTTTGTAAACAAAATTATTTTGTAAGAACCGTAAGCTCAGTTGGCCCCTAACATGGTGTTTTGAACCTTTAACAGGGTTTTTATTCCTTTTACAAGGAAATTTACTATGTAATATTTATCTCCTAATAGGGCTAGGTCTCCTTACAGGGACATTATACTTTAGTACATGCTTGTGGGTACCATCCCCTTTGGGGTTTTCCCTTGGCCAGGGTTTCCTCGACAAAAAAATATGATGTTATGAGTATTGTGTTATTTTCTTATGTTCTATTCATTTCTGCATGTATATGGTTAATGTTTAATTGGTTGAATTTTTTTTTAAGTGATGTAATATTGATTCATCCCCTCTCAGTATTACCTAATCCTAAAAATTGGTATTAGAGTTTACAGCCCTTAGAGAGAAATTCTAACAACTTAAGGGAGATTAGAATGGATTCAGATAATCTACATGAGAGCTTTGAAGCTGCACTTGAAGACCTTGACAAAGAAAAAGAAGAAAATGGAGAATTAAGATTCAACATACGAAGGGCTGAGAAATTTATAAAGAAACTCAAAGACCATCTTGAACTTTCTAGAAGTCAGAGACATGATCTTGTGGTTCAGATTAAAGAAGATTCAGACAAAGATAATTTAGATCAGATAAAGCTACTTGAAGAAGAAAATGAAACTTTGAAACTTGAGAATGAAACTATGAATAAAGAGATTCAGTTACAAGTTCAAGCAAAGGATGTGATACTTGAGTATGTGCAATCCAAGGAACAATTAGCCGATATCTTCACCAAGCCACTACCCAAGGATGCATTTGAGTACTTGAGAAAAAGACTAGGGGTTAGAACCTTGTCTAATGGTCAGTAAAATGACTAGAAGGCTGCATTATCCTACATATTATTAGAACAGTAGATTAGAAAAAATGAAGAATGAGGCTGAAAACTACAAGAACAAGTGTCTAGAATTAGAGAGATATAATCAAATTATAAAGGTGAACTTGTTGAAGCAAAGAAACACATCGAGAAACTTCACACCATCAATGATTTGATTGATGATAAAAGAGACAAAAATAAACCTAAAGGTGATATGTCTGGTATTGGCTTCAATGAAGCCGAATGCTTAAAGAATCAGGAAGAGAAATCTGATGGAAAGATTAATTTTGAAAAACCTACTATTGAAGAAACTAGAGAGAAGATCAGACCTTTCAGAGCTAGATGATTTGGATGTAAAAATTTTGGTCACATGAAAAGGGACTACAAAGGTAATGCCCATTTTAAAACCTTTTCTGGCTATTATTCTAATTGTAATGGATATGAGCACAAGAAAGCAGAATGCGAAAAACCTAATCAATCTGGATATAGACAAGACAATGGAAGAGAACCTACAATGAAACCTATATGCTACAAATGTAATAACATTGGACACATTGTGAAGTATTGTAAGCTTCAAGTTAAATCAAGAAACAAGACCTCCTATATGTTAAAAATGGAATAATCTAGGTCATATAGCGAAGTTTTGCAGGTATAATGGAGTAGACAACATAAGAGTACCACCTGCTATGGATACATAGAAGAATGGAAATGATATTGGTAAAAGTGTTGCAGATTTGAAGAATGATTTTGAAAAATGTTTTAAGAAAGAAGAAGATAATAGCAGTGGTAAGATATGGAAGATCAAAGAAACAAGTGAGACATCAGTTCAGATAGAGTCAGTAGATGCTACTGGATCTTCACCTGATGGTAGTAAAAATAAATCAACCTAATTGGCCGATCATGACCTTAGGGGGAGCATTGGATAAAGACATCAGAATATATCCCACCCCATAAATCATGGATTGAGCTTAGGAAAGCTTAGGTATGAACATGGCTGACATCATGGAGTATATAGCTAAGAGTGTAACATTAGCCGACAAATATATTTTGTTCATGAGATCTAACAGCCGACTGGACAGTATTGGGTAAAGTGAAATTTTTTGACTTAAACATTGTATACAACACCATATGAAGATCTATTTTCCTACCATTTGACAAAGAGCGAGCTAAGGAGATCGGAAAGTAGAAAGATTCAATCTACCCTACATTTTCCATGCATGATCGATTGAAGAAAAATCTTAAAATTCAGTGTGAAAGAGGTATTTACATCATCTAGATATGGATGCACCTGTTGTTTATGATGTTGTAGATTGACCTAGGTATAAGTTTAAGAAACATATATTCAAGTCTTGTGAAGAAGACCCTGAAGGATCCTTTTCTTGAACACCTCCCAGAGTTTTACACGTAGAAGATATTAGGGCTTACATTCACTGTAAGTATGATATACTGGGAATTGATGAGATGTCATCTAAGATGGAGAATATGAATGATAATGGAATCATGAAAGATGAATACAAACACATTGATCAGTTGAGTATCATGAAAATTTTGGATTTGTGCAAATTCAACGAAGATGAATGGTTCAAGATAATATTGAGTAGAGTACATGATCAATTCATTTGCATAGGTGAGCAACCAATAAAGATTTGCAGTGAGTTAATTCATGAAATTACAAGGTTGGACAATATAGGAATCATTCCTATTTCAAAGAAACATGTAAAGAAACAAGTTGAAACCCTAACACACTCAAAATATGATAGACGAGCAATGACTATGAATTATATCTTTCAGCAAGATGTAATGCTAATTGCTATGATACTTGGATATAAATTCTACTACACCAATAGACCTAAATCAGTATCTGCAAGAGTAATCATGATGGCATGGAGAATGGTGAAAGATAATGTAAAGTATAACCTATTCAAAGTATTGGCGCAACAATTTCTTAAAAATGTAAAACTAGTGAAGAAACACAGATCGAAGACCTTTAGATTTGGCTCACTATTGGTACATATGTTTATCCACATTGAACATAAATTTCTAGGTATGCAGCCTAGTGGTTGGAAATCTGGGATACCTACTGGTATTCTAATCTCACAGAGTTACAATAGATAGAACAAGACATGGGTTGATGGTGAACTATTTGGCATGATCAAAATACTACAAAGGTAGATGAAGAACAAATAAAGGCTATTTGATGACATAGTCAAGAAATACAAGGATACAATCTATTTCATGGTTGAAACTGATTGTGTATGCTTTGAGGTAGTTATACCAAGGAAGAATGGTGTTATCCCATGGGATATGAGGTAAGTTCAAAGGTACTTACTATGAAAGTTTAACATTTTATTACATCTAAAATTGATACAACTAAAGAAAGATGGGTAACCTATGAGGAGAAATCAGCTAAGGTGAGAGAGGAGAAGACCAAAGGTCTGAGGAAAAGGAAAATTGATAACCCTGTGCATGAATGTGGAATTAAGGAAGGAATGACAGAGGGAAAATTGAAAGAAGTAAAAAGGAAAATGGAACAATGATCTTCTAGATTGGTACGTGCTAGCACTTTTTCCCCTCCCATTCCTAAGGTAGTGTTGATAGATAGTCCACCTCCTCCTTCACAATAGACATCGCAAATAGGAAATGATACTCTGAGAGTACACACCAGATCTAGCAAGAAGACATCACCTAAAGAAAAAATAATAGTGAGAGAAGAGAAGAAAATTGAGAAGAACATATGGAAGCCTAACATGAAAATGATTAAGCAAAGAGTTATAGAACAATGTAAACTAGTCACAATTGACAGATACTATGACAGGTATGGAGATTCAAACAAACTTAAGATTGAAGATATTGTGATTGATCATTTACTTACTTTCAAGAAGACTCTATTGGAAATAAAAGGAAGTATACCTAAAGACTTGTATGGGAGATTGGAGACAAGAAAACACTTAGCACAGATTGAGGTTGATACAATCAAGAATCAGGAAATTGACAACATGCTACCTATGGTATCTTTACAAGAAAGAGAAAGAATACTCAAAGAATTGAAACCCTTAAAAAGAACTAAGATAAGACTATTGAAAATCATGGCAAGAAGGTATGATGACACCACTAAGGAAACAAAAAAAACATTAGAGAAAATTCTAATGAATCCTATCACTAAGGAGACCACACTTCCTAATACCACATTGCCTACACAACTAGGAATGGGTGAGAGTTTAAAACTAGATGAGGCAAGTACTAAGAAGAGTGAAGATAGGACACAACCATATTTCTATGTTTCTAGTGTACCTATATCACTAGACACGTCTAAAGATGAGAAGGACCCATTTTCAGAAAGCATGCACAACACAATTGTTGAGGAAGATGAGTAGAAAGAGGAAGAAGAGCATAAGAAAGAACATAGTGAAACAATTCAGGACGAAGGATAGAAAGTACATGAAGAGAAAGATGCGACTAAAACCAAAGTAATCGCATCTTCTATTTCATTGTTGGCAAGGAAAGATAATTCAACAAATGTTGATGTTGATTGCATGGACGAAGATGAGCTAGTAAAATTAGTTTTTACTATACTTAATAAAGTAAAAGAGAGATTAGAGAAAAAAGGTGAAAATTGATACTGTGAACAAATTGCTTCCAGTACCTATTGTTTTCCAGTATAGAGATGATGTTGAAAATTTGAAGATAATACTTGATGAATTTGATGGATATTATGAGAGCTTGATCAATATTGCAGAGGAGAAAGCAGAAAAGAACTACTCTAAGAAAACACTATCCGAAGTTTGCAAGTCCATCTCTTGGGACTTGATCATTTTGAAGACCACTACTGCTAATGCAAAGAGTTGCAATGGATATGGAAGAAAGCTATTTAGTTACTGCATGAATCCTATTAGGCATGTTAAAAACATTGAAGACATCATTGCCAAGGAAAGGGAAACTTTGAATAGCATGATGGAAAGTTGTGAGACCTCTTCACAATTTGTGACAAAACTAGACAAAGAAGAGACAAGAATTTTGGCTAAACTAGATGTATTGATTATTGAGAAAGGGAGAGTGCTTACAAGATTCAATTCATTGAAGAGTTTAATCAATCCTAAGCTATCCATTATTGAAGCACACTTATCAGACTTGGAGAAGACTAGAGACTCATGACAAACTCTATGCCTACAAAGTTAAAAGAAGTAGAGACTGCATCATTTGTATTGAATGGGCTAATTCATGTTAGCCAACAATTACTGAAGTCATGGAGTAATGAAGAAAATATCTTGGAAGATTCCTTGCAAGATGTTCTGAAACTAACTAATTTTAATATTTTGTATGCACCTTTATCATTTTTTTCAAAGGGGAGAAGAAAAGAAAAATGAATAGGAAGAGAAAGAAGAGAAGAAAAGAGAAAATCAAAATAGAGAAGGAAAGGCAGTTTTGTTGGACCACTTAGTCATTTTTTTTGTTAAGTGTTGCCATCAATGCCAAAGGGAGAGATTTTTGGAAAGTGATCTATTTTTCATGGTGAGATCGACTTTTTGGTTTTTATTTATGGCAACACATTTGGGTTACAGATTGATTCTTATAAAGTTAAGTTTTAATGACTCTAAAATTGACTAAGTACAAAAGCAGAGATACAGAGGTATTTTGGGTGTCAAAGATCAAGATCAATGAATTAGGGAAAGAAAGCTTAGAGGAAGATAGTATGAGGTACATGTGACCTCCTCCTAAGATTGGTTTTGTTTATGATATGTTTACAAAAAGTTAGAGAGATTTGAAGACAGACAGACATCAGCAGAACAATAATACAAAGCAGTTGGACATAAGTGAAGATTGAGAGAGTATGAAATGGACTCCAGGCAATCAGAGTTGGATTATGGTTGTTGATAACCTTCAATATGATTATGTAAGAGCGCTGACTATGAATTTAATATTTGCCTTACTAAATGTATTTGTATTAAGAGTTGACTTTATAATATTTGTAATATTTGTATTGGGAGCTGACTTTGTAAAGTTGTGAGATATATAAGATCTTTGTGATAAAGATATGTGATGGATTGAAGTGATTGAATTGGTAATTTAAGAAGAGTTTTTGGATGTGGTGTGTGAATGAAAGATCTGAGAATGATAGAGCTCATTGATGAACTATAAAGGAACTATCTAAACATTAGTGATGGTTATTTTGTTCATGACTGAGAACACTTTGTAAACAGAACTAATTTGTAAGATTTGTAAGCTCAATTGGCCCCTAACAGGGTGTTGTGAACCTTTAACATGGTATTTATTCCTTTTACAAGGAAATGTACTATGTAATATTCAGCTCCTAACATGGCTAGGTCTCCTCACAGGGAAATTATACTTTAGTACATGCTTGTGGGTACCATCCCCACTGAGGTTTTCCCTTGGCCAGGGTTTCCTCAACAAAAAAATATGGTGTTGAGTACTATGTTATTTTCTTATGTTATATTCATTTCTGCATGCATATTGTTAGTGTTTAATTGGTTGAAAAGTTTTAATAAGTGTTGTAATACTGATTCACCCCCCTCTCAATATTACCTAATCCTAACAAATCAGAGCTACAAAGATTTAGTTCATCTTAAATGTTCATCTTCAAGACATTCAAATATCTTGATATCCTTTCACTTTCAGTCTCTACTGTCTTGGTGTTCAAACACACTCTCTAAAATTATTTTGTATATCTGCTTACATCCATGTCCTTCTATCTAAGGTTTTGTATTTTTCTATGAGTTTTCACTTCATAGTCTTTAGGGATGTAGGCCTCCTTGAATTTATTTACCATAGTCTTCCAAGAGGAAATCATGTTATTTCTGTCTCTAACTCTTTCTCCTTGGAGAAAGTTCCACCATGTCAACGTTGCACCTTTTAATCTTGATTTTTCAATCTTGACCCTCTAATTCTCAGGGATCTCATCACACTCAAATAAGAAATCCAATACATCAATCCATTCAATGACCACATCAAGGTCCATCTTTCCACTGAACATGGGAGGATCCAATTTACAATTAGTGGTTCTCCTTGCCACTATCTTGAGAGCATTCACAAGGTACCTATGGTCTGCATGCAAGTATCTCTTCTTCCCAATATTCTTGATTAGGGGCCTCCTATTCTTCTCCCCTATCTCCTAGGTGCTCACCTTCTTCCCTCCTATCAAATCTACCTTTGAGATTTCTGATCTCATCCTTCAAACTTTGAACTATCTTTGCTAGTTCTACATTGATCACCGTTTTGAGTATCCTAGTTTCTTCTCCATGTGAATTATGTGAATACATTTTTACTCAAAATTCCTTAGATTCTAATTAGGATCTGATACTGCCTGATGTAGAGACCCTGAATGATTAGATCTAAAACTCCAAGAGCTTGGAAACTTCACCCTTTCTTAGATACAACTGCTCGCATCAAGCTCATCCTAGGCTTTCTCTAACAAAGGGATAAAAGAACCAGTCAAGGAATCACACCTTTGAGTTCCTTAAAAGTCTTACAACATCCTTATAACCTTCCCATAATATCTTGCTTCAAATCCTTGCAAGATCCTTGAACAACCACAATGCAAGTTGTGATTCACTATTTGGCACCTAAGTGACCCTAGACGACAATTGTGCCAAAGGTATGAAAAATTATCTTAATGAATGGATGGGGTGAAACCATTGCATATATTTTCAATTTTAACCTCTAGAAACATGATCGAATTGACCAATCCTTTAGGCTCAGGTTTTAGAGGGTAGCTCCTTCTTTGAGGGGTCCTAAGCCTTGTAGCTTTTTCTAGAGAGGTTTTTGACTACAACTTCAAAAAATCCAGATTTTGATTTATATTTCTATAGTTTTAGATACCATTTATGGCTAACACAAAAGACCTTAAATAATTAGACTTGGTCATGAGATTTAGAGTACTTACCCTCAATATATTCACTAGGCCTAATAGACCTAATTAAACACATTTACAATGGAAGTGTTCTAATTCTTCATTCCAGAATTCTCTCACCTATACACTTGATTAGGATAGGCCTAGAAACTTACAAATACAAGGATGCAAGCCTTTAATCCACCTAAAAGTGCTCCAGCCCTTCAATCTTTATGACTGTGTATAGGTAGCCACATGGAGATGTCTACCTAAATTCACTCAAAACCATTCAAAGAACACTCTGACCTGCAAATAACTTCCAGAATCTTAAAGTAAAATGCCAAAGTATAATCTTACCAAAAATTAGGCTTTTCTAATGGTGTCAAGATGAGAAATTGACATTTCTCCATGAAACCCTATGTTTGTTAGGGTTTGGGATCCCTGCTGATAGAAAGATTGATATCTCCCTCAAAAAAACTCCTTAGAAGCCCAAACCAGGTGCAAATGAAAGCTATTTCGACTGCCCAACTTTTGGAATTTGTCTCATGCCCTCATTTGTCTATAAAAAACCATACAAATGAAAACACTCTTAGAATTATAGGAAAAAGTGTGTAATTTTATTGATTCAATGTTAAAATTACATCATATTGTCTCAGACCTAACCAAATGGGGTACTTAGAGACATTTCCAAACACCCACAACTAATTTTAAAAGTTTATGACCATTGTGAGGATTAGTTACAATTGTGTGTGTACATTTGTGCACATGTTACCTGTGACACAACACTTCAATAAGTCATTCTGTTAGTGAGAAACAAGGGTTAATGAGCATATAAAACCCTAACATCGACCTATTTCTTTCTTACTAGGATGAGTGTAGAAAATAACATAACAACACTTAGATTATGCTAATACCAGTGACATAAACAACCTATCATGAAAGATTTAAGTTTAAAACAACTATTTAACTATTTAAACATGCATATTAATCTAAAATGAACATTATAATCATGTAGGGAAGTGACTATGGAGTGTGCATGAAGCTATGAAGGAATGGGTAGCATAACAATGCTTTGAGATTCCTT